>JARJCM010000144.1:0-262677 GCA_029233265.1 Mycena alexandri
CACTATTTATGTTGATCTGGGCGAGCCGGGCGTAATTTTCGCCCCAAAATGCGTCTGGGATATATACGTTGAACACGACGGGACAGGGTTTTCAATGCGACTTGATACTTACCTGAAGGGTTCGGCTCGTGGAGGTCGGCTTCGTTCTGTTGCACCTAATGTGCCCCACTAACCCCTCTAGTTAGAGGCTGAAGGTGGGGGGGGTTCAGCCTCTAACTAGAGGGCTTAATGTGATTTCACGGGAATCTCTTATATCCCTTATGTGGGGGACTTAGGAGATCGCCCAAGGCCGTCCACCAACTACGGCGGGTGGTGGACACTACCTCTACGGCGGCCACCGCCCTCCCCGCCGTCTTCATCGCCTGTCACCGCCGCCGTCGTCACCGCCGCTGTCGTCACTGCCGCCGTCGTCACCGCCGACTCCGTCCCCAGCGCCACTGCCATCATGGGTGCACGCTGCCATCAAACCGCCTCCCCCATCACATCACCCATCAACAACACGTCCCGCACGTCACACCACCACTCCCGCACATCACCCCGACGCCCCCGCCCGCCGTCCCGACCCCCGACCCCGACCTTATTAATTATTTTTTTTCTATTTTTTCTTTTGACGTTCTATCGTAGTTTTATTGTTTTCTATATGATTAAACACAATGTATTCTGCAAAACATGACATGGTGGAGTCCACCAACTTCCAGTGAAAAACGCAGCCCGCTGTCCGGCATGCGGCTTACAGAAGTAGGGTGTCCGACAATGGGGTCCATTTTTAAGTAAATGTATAATAAGTGGTACAACAGGGCGGGGCTACTGAACAAGATCAAGCAATATGTCCACCAACTTCTTGTGTCCACCAACTTCCTGTGTCCACCAACTTCCTGTGTCCACCAACTTCTCTGTACTATAAACGGCACGAACATCACTATGGTCCGTCCTCCTTTGTGCCATTCCCATCCTCAGCGACGTTCAGAACCGTCTCAATGCCGACATCGGTGTCTGCCTCATCGACGTCCGGCTTACATTTGTTTGTTGACATGTGCGTGTCCTGGACATTGATAATCATTTAACTCCCTTCAAGGCCACCACCACCACCCGACCACCTCACCCAACCAGAGGACCCGGTAAGCCCCTCTCCTTGCCTCACCCCATCCTTCTTGCCGCACCCCGGAGAGTGCGTTGCGTTGAGCTCAAATTGGGCTCTGCATTGCCGTCTTTTCGATCCACACACCGTTTGCTGCTGCCGTCTGCACTGAATCCGACAACCGGGAAGACACCGAACCTGAGGACTCTGAGCCTTACCTCAACACCTCGCATTCGGACACCACCATCGCAACCACTGATACAGAAGCTGCCGGTCCCACCCCTCCTCTGCCCCGAAGAACAAGCCCGCATCGCGCAGCAACCACATCCAGTGTTGCCCCAAAGGGATCCGAGAGGTGGTGGTCATCTCTGCCGGGCATGCGGTACGCCCTGCTGCATATCTCAAGCACACGGCGGGGGGATGGAATGCGGGTGCTGATCTGCGTCCACCAACTTCCCGTCCACTAACTTCCTCTCAGCCAGGGCCGGCCCCTCGTCGACGTGAAGGGGCACATCTTTTCCGTGCTCATCGAGGACCCTCTCACAGCTCATCTGCATTGGCTTCACGCAGATCCACTGGGATGGAATGTGGGTGCTGATCTACGTCCACCAACTTCCCGTCCACTAACTTCCTCTCAGTCAGGGCCGGCCCCTCGTCGACGTGGAGGGGCACATCTTTTCCGTGCTCATCAAGGACCCTCTCACAGCTCATCTGCATTGGCTTCACGCAGATCCACTGGGATGGAATGTGGGTGCCGATCTACGTCCACCAACTTCCTCTCAGTCAGGGCCGGCCCCTTGTCAACGCGAAGGGGCGCATCTTTGCCGTGCTCGCCAAGGACCTCTCACAGCTCATCCGGATTGGCTTCACATGGATCCACTGGGATGGAATGTGGGTGCTGATCTGCGTCCACCCACTTCCCGTCCACTAACTTCCTCTCAGCCAGGGCTGGCCCCTCGTCGACGCGAACAGGCACATCTTTGCCGGCTCGCCAGTCAACCTAATACCCCTGCCTACGCCCCTGCCATCACCAACACATTCGACCTGCTCGCTATGACGACAACAACTTCATGGCTGAGGCGGAGTTGGCCGAATCGAACCCTGAAGAATACTGGGAGAATATAGCGAGCAAGGAAGCCCATTGGGCAAGGTTGGTTTATGGAGTACATTCAATGAGCTAGTAGAACTGGCGGAGATTGTAGAAGCAGCACAATAAACAACCGTTCCATGATTAAGAAGTTGGTGGACCAAAGACTGAAATACTTTAAGCCCTTGAGTACAGCACGGATCTGATCTACTGCAGGACTTTCTATTCATGAGAGACCCGTGTTGCTGCAAATTATCAGGCGGCTCGCACATCTGGGGTGGACTCGAGAGGGAGGAAGTTGGTGGACGCGCTGGGCGTTCAGAGTGAGTACAGCACAGATCTGAGTTACTGCCGGAATTTCTGTGCATGCAAGACTCGTTCCTGCAAGTTATCAGGCGGCCAACGCACCTGGGACAGAAGTTGAACCAGGTTTAATGTAGGGGAAGTTGGTGGACACGGGAGGGAGTTGGTGAACACGGTGGATTTTTGCCAATGTTCAAGTATGACGAGATAGCTAAGGCAGTCACTCACTTTATAGTCATAGAAGACATTGACCCCAACTATCAGGCCCCAAACACGTCTTGGGCAAAAGTACAAGCGCGTTTAATTTAACAGACACATCGTGTTCGTCTTCTCATTCTAGCCTATTCACACGTCCTACACTATGTTAACTTGTTGGATTTCACTGCAGTGACCCCTGAGTCCATCACGACGCCACACAAAAAAGTCACAAAAAAGTCATACCAACCTAAGTGGATTTCAGTGTTAGTCCAACCGAGTTTTGGGAGACCATGAGATATTACAAGTCCCGGGATTCAAGTTCAATACAAACACCTCAGAAGGACTTCATATCATTAAGTAAGCTTGGTGAACATCCCACAGCAACGTGGATCCCCGGGGAAGTGAGAAATGGCATCAAAGTTCAACGATGGGAGTTGGTGGACGGGCAGTTGGTGGACGGGTAGTTGGTGGACGGTGACCAAATTCTTTGGAATCGGTGGCCCCCTCGTTGAACTCTGCTGTAGCATGAGTATTCATATCATTAACTAAGCCTGCCGAGCATCCCACAGCGACATGGACCCTCAGGGAAGTGAAAAACGGTGCCAAGGTTCAAGGAAGGCAGTTGGTGGACGGGTAGTTAATTCTTTGGAATTGGCGGCCCCTCATTGAACTCTGCTGTAGCATGAGTTTTTATATTGATAGGTAAGCCTTGTGAACATTATATAGCAACGTTGACCCCCCGGGATGTGAGAAATGGCGCTAAAGTTCAAGGAAGGGAGTTGGTGGACGGTAGTTAATCCGGCGGCCCCCTCATTAGAATCCGGTAGCATGAGTATTTATATCATTAACTAAGCCTGCCTAGCATCCCACAGAGACGTGGACCCCCGGGGAAGTGAGAAACGGTGCCAATGTTCAAGGAAGGCAGTTGGTGGACAGGTAGTTAATTCTTTGGAATTGGTGACCCCTCGTTGAACTCTGCGTAGCATAAATTTTTACATTGATAGTACAACAGGGCGGGGCTACTGTACAAGATCAAGCAATATGTCCACCAACTTCTTGTGTCCACCAACTTCCTGTGTCCACCAACTTCCTGTGTCCACCAACTTCCTGTGTCCACCAACTTCCTGTGTCCACCAACTTCTCTGTACTATAAACGGCACGAACATCACTATGGTCCGTCCTCCTCTGCGCCATTCCCATCCTCAGCAAGCTCAGAACTGTTTCAAGGCCGACATCGGTGTCTGCCTCATTGTTGTCCAGCTTATTTTTGTTTGTTGATGTGTGTGTGTGTTGAACGTTGACTAACATCTGACTCTTTTCAAGACCGCCACCACCTGCCACCTCACCCCCCAAGACGCCTAGGTAAGCCCTCGCCCCACCTCGCCCCCCTCCCCCCCCCCCCCCCATTCCTCCTGCCGCACCCCGTTCTTCTTGCCGCACCCCGGAGAGCGTGTAGTGCTGACTGCTCAAATTGGGCTCCGCTACTTGCCCCTCGGCGTGTAAGCGGCAGAGGCGGGTGTGCCCTGACCAGGCCCCTTTCACTCACTTCTCGTGCTTACCCCGTTCATTTGCACCGTGCTAACCGCAGTTCACAGGCATGCTTTGGTCCCGGCATCTACAAAAGTCAGCTGTCCACCAACTTCTCAGGCACGTACTCACATATTCCTCTAGACACAAGGCGGGCACATTTTTGCTGAAATCTACCAGGCCACCACCTTTTCAATCCTCACACTGTTTGCTGCTGCCGTCTGTGTTGAATCCAACAGCCAGCAAGACGCCGAACCTGAAGACTGTGAGCCCTACCTCGACTCGAAGTCGGACACCTTTTCGGACGCCACCTTCGCATCCACCAATACAGAATCTGCCGGCCCCACCCCTTCTTTGATGCTAGCACGGGAGAAACGCAGTGGGGGAAGTGGAAGAGACCAGCAGAGGATGAGGGCGGGGGAAGGGAGTTGGTGGATGGAGCGGCCGACGACGTGCTTGCCACCAGGCGAGGGCGTCGGACAGAGAGCTCAGGAGCATGGGAGAAACGCGAGGTAATGATGGCGCAGTCGGGTAAACGGAAGAGGCAAAACAAGGCGGAGTAGCACATACATAGGTAGTTGGTGGACATTTTGGAAGTTGGTGGACATTTTGGAAGTTGGTGGACGTTCTCGTAGTTGGTGGACAATTGAAGTTGGGGGCGTAAAATATCGGCAGCCTTTATTTCATTGAATGCTCAAACTGATTGAGCTTAAAATCACCTGCTCTGAGGCCGTGCGTCACGGCGTTCAAACAGGTGAGTGCATTACCGGAAGTTGGTGGACTCCACCATGTTATGTTTTGCAGAATACATCGTGTTTAATCATATAGAAAACAATAAAACTACGATAGAACGTCAAAAGAAAAAATAGAAAAAAAAAACAATTAATAAGGTCGGGGTCGGGGGTCGGGACGGCGGGCGGGGGCGTCGGGGTGATGTGCGGGAGTGGCGGTGTGACGTGCGGGACGTGTTGTTGATGGGTGATGTGATGGAGGAGGCGGTTTGATGGCAGCGCGCACCCGTGATGGCAGTGGCGCTGGGGACGGAGTCGGCGGTGACGACGGCGGCAGTGACGACAGCGGCGGTGACGACGGCGGCGGTGACAGGCGATGAAGACGGCGGGGAGGGCGGTGGCCGCCGTAGAGGTAGTGTCCACCACCCGCCGTAGTTGGTGGACGGCCTTGGGCGATCTCCTAAGTCCCCCACATAAGGGATATAAGAGATTCCCGTGAAATCGCATTAAGTCCTCTAGTTAGAGGCTGAACCCCCCCCACCTTCAGCCTCTAACTAGAGGGGTTAGTGGGGCACATTAGGTGTTCTGTTGAGAACATGGTCAGAGTCAAGTGTCTATGGAACAGCGGAGAACTTACCTGATATGCGCCGCCTGAAGGAGTGATCGCTCGAAGAGGCTCGATGCTTGAAGATATGGTGTTGTAGAGGTAGCTTTGACTAGCAGCGGGGGTGTTGTAGGTCCATCCTGTTCCAGCGATGACCTTGTGTGCAGAGGTAAGCCTAATGTGAGGTGAATGTTGAAACCGATTACATACATGCCAGACAGAGTTCCGCCATGCCGGAGTTACACTTGGAGGTCCAAGAGATGCATCTTGTTTGAAGTTGAACGGCGCATTCGCGAAGATGAACGAAGCGGCGGAGTTGACCGTGATGTTAACGAGGGCATTTAACAACTCGCCAGGGTTCGCTGAGAGCGCGTCGGCCGAGATTAATCGAGAGCCCACGGTTTGCGGAATTCCGTCGAGCTGAGAGTGGAATTTATGTCAGTAGTTACCCAGCGCAAGAAAAATAAGTTACCTCATTCAATGCATCCGGGACGATGTATTTATCGTAATACGCCAAGTAAGAAGGTGTGGTCGAGACAGTGAATGTGCCGCCGATTTGCGCGGCCACTGTACGAAGGTCGCTCATGTACGACGTGGCGGCGTCTTCAGTGGTATTGACGGCAGTCATAACTAGCTTAGCGCCGGGCTATAGCGGAATTTAGTGTTGAAAGATGGGGTTGGTCGAATTGATTTTACCCTGATCTGACCACTCCAGCCTGTTTAAACGGTGAGGATGTTATGGCACTCTGAAATAAAAAAGCCACGTACCATCGGTAGCCCACTTGACACCGTTAGAGATGAGGAAGGAGATGAAAATAGGGAGGGTGGTGGAGTTTGAAGCGTAGTCGACCTCAACCCTGGAGATAGCCGCATTTCAGCGGCTAGCGTAAATTGTGGACGAACACTCACGTTGTGTAGGATACCTGGGGTAACACCTTCATGGTAGCCGCCAGAACAAAGCCGAAGGTGCCTCCGCCTCCACCTCTCAAGGCAAAGAACAGGTCCGTATTTTGACACGCGTTGGCAAAGAGGTGTTGGCCGGTCGGTGTCACGATCTCGTACTCGAGCTAAACCAAGACTCAGCATTTGTAACTCGATGCGAGAAATTAAGGCTTACGACACGGTCGACAGCGAGCCCGTAGATGTTCGAGAGCCGGCTGACATGGCGAAATTAGATGGATAGTATTATCAAATAGAACTCTCACGAACCTGTGGCCTCCGCAATATGAAGCTGGGTGAATTAAAAGGACGGGGCGCGCCGGAGGAAGAGTTTACCTGGAGGTATCCTCCAACAATTCCACCGGTTGAGCACGCACCACCAGGTAGAGTGATGCTTTGTGTGTTTGCCCAGGCATAGAGATCGGCGGTTTGAACGCCGGCCTGAACAGATACGATTAAACTGAAAGATGTTTTCTCGACATAAAACTTACGCCGATGGTGGCCGCCGCGAATGTGGTGTCCGCAGAACAACCGTGAGGCGTGAAGCGAGCGCTGAAGGACGTCTGGATCGGGATTAAATTCCGCCGCCAACTTGAACAGAGAACAACGCACGGATTTCAGATTGTGCGACTGTGGCTCGTCAGAAGGTGTGGTGGGAAAATAAAGAGGAAAGTTACCCATAATCCGAGTGAATTGGGAGAACTGCTTCGCCCCTTGTAGTCGTGCTAAATTGAAGTAAGCAATGAACAACCAAGACGAAAAAAAGGGGAACGGACGCCAGTGTTTTTGATCACGAGAGGAACGCCGGTGCGGTTGGAGAACAGGAACGCTGCCTGGACGTCGGAGACCGTCTTGACATCAATCTGAACGAGAATTTTTCAGTCGCTAAAAATGAGTACTATGGGCAAGGAAGGAGCTCACGTAGTGGGGAGATATACTGCCCTGCTGGCAGGATTGCGGAGGGTCAAAGGCAGCGGTATCGGTTACATTTTGCCAATCCAGGAAGCACCGCGCGCCAGTGGTCGAACAAGTTTCCGACTGAGTCTGTGTTCAGAGTCAGAATATGCGATGCACGTCGGTTGCAGATTAACCCACAGCCATGTATCCAGCAAAGGTACCGGAGCGAGTGACTTCGGATCGGACACCTCGGTGAGAAAGATAGTGTTCAGTTGGGCGATGTACTCACTGGGGTTGAGATAGTCGCTCTGCACTTCTTGGCAGGTAGCCGCATCGTAAGCTCCGTCCAGAGGGGACGCTTGAAAGCAAGACCGCGCAAGAGGCACTGCCGCAAAGACCGTAGTCGACCATTCACCGTCTGGTTCAAGGCATCCCAGTCAGCCCGAGTGCAAGCGCCGCGTTGGGGATATGCATTTGTAAAGACAGGATAGGACGCCAAGAGGAGGCTGGAAAATAAAACGGCAAAAACCATTGCGGGAATAATTGTGTGCACCCCATTTTGATCTTTGGGATTTTAACTTGGGTTTCACCATCAGCGTAAGCCGATGATCGATGATGGCGAGTCGCCACCACGTTACTTCCAAACCAGTGAGAGCACGGAACATTGGTCTGTATTAGTCTGCTGATTAGAGCTTAGGTAGTCGGAAACTGCTGGAAACTAGTCTCGTTCCCGACGTTCTAGGGCAGTCCGTTCGCTGCGCTCACGGGCAAAGTCCATCCGGGGATGTCGAGATGTTGTCGAGGCAGAAGTTTTGATGAAGTTTGATCGCGGGACACTGCCCTAGAACGTCTGGTGCAAATCGTATAGATAACGTTGTACTGTGTCACGCTTTCGGAAATTTACTTCGATTTACCCATCCCGCGTCCAAATGACCTCAATTAATGCTCCCACATCTTTCCAGATGTCTCTCACCTTCATTGGCACCCAAAGATTTGTGTATTAATCCCCCGAATGATTGTTACTTGTCTGTTGATCAAAACACTTTCTTTCATGAACTAAAAGGACTAGGATGCTTAATCGGGTCGGGAGATGGGATTGAATTACTCCGAAGCGTGCCGATATGCTACTGGGGAGTTCTCCAATTTTCCCTGCCCTCGGAGCGATAGGAATAGAATTTCTTGAGAAGTGCACATAATGTTGACTTCTTCAAAATGCTTGTTTCCAACGTGTTTCCTCCCATTATTTTCGAGCCAGCACCCTTCATAGCCTTATAAAAGACTGTCCACCACATATCAGTGGTCTCCGACAGAGCCTGCATGAAGACTGAACGCGACGAAGGATCGTGACAATCGTGACTGATCGCCTCAGTGCACTAGTTACGCTACGAGTTGCACCAGATCTTATAGTGTGACTCTTCCCATCTCTTTTTCATCAAATTTTCTGCCTCTCGCTTCCGTTTTTGGAAGAGCGTCACACGATAAGATCTGGAGCCGAGATTAGCTGGAAACGTGCTCAGCGTTGTGGACAGATTTCTATGCGATCTCAGATCTGGTGCGGATCGGTTGTTGGGATCATTTCATGCTTCTATCCGTCATCTCAACATTGCCCTTTCGGTCCAGAAAAATCAACAAGAAAAAGAACTCGAGCCTAGAGTTTACGACCTCAATATATGAGAGTCCGGACCGCATGGGTCTACCAATTCGAGAACCTCATTCTCAGACCCAGATCTTTACGGGGTTAGGCAAGCAACCCTCACCCTAATCTCGGCTCCAGATCTTATCGTGTGACGCTCTTCCAAAAACGGAAGCGAGAGGCAGAAAATTTGATGAAAAAGAGATGGAAGAGTCACACTATAAGATCTGGTGCAACTCGTAGCGTAACTAGTGCACTGAGGCGATCAGTCACGATTGTCACGATCCTTCGTCGCGTTCAGTCTTCATGCAGGCTCTGTCGGAGACCACTGATATGTGGTGGACAGTCTTTTATAAGGCTATGAAGGGTGCTGGCTCGAAAATAATGGGAGGAAACACGTTGGAAACAAGCATTTTGAAGAAGTCAACATTATGTGCACTTCTCAAGAAATTCTATTCCTATCGCTCCGAGGGCAGGGAAAATTGGAGAACTCCCCAGTAGCATATCGGCACGCTTCGGAGTAATTCAATCCCATCTCCCGACCCGATTAAGCATCCTAGTCCTTTTAGTTCATGAAAGAAAGTGTTTTGATCAACAGACAAGTAACAATCATTCGGGGGATTAATACACAAATCTTTGGGTGCCAATGAAGGTGAGAGACATCTGGAAAGATGTGGGAGCATTAATTGAGGTCATTTGGACGCGGGATGGGTAAATCGAAGTAAATTTCCGAAAGCGTGACACAGTACAACGTTATCTATACGATTTGCACCAGACGTTCTAGGGCAGTGTCCCGCGATCAAACTTCATCAAAACTTCTGCCTCGACAACATCTCGACATCCCCGGATGGACTTTGCCCGTGAGCGCAGCGAACGGACTGCCCTAGAACGTCGGGAACGAGACTACCCTCACCCCGTAAAGGGCAGTGATTCCCCATCGAATTTTCATCAAAAACTGCCTCGGCGACATTTCGACATCCCCGGTTGGATTTCTGCCCGCGCGAGCGGAGCGAGCAAACTGCCCTATAACGTTCTGGAAACGAGACCAATAACCTGGGAAACCCAATCTCCTTGCGTGCGTTTGCCATACCCTAATTTCCAGGACAACAGCAGCATTCCATATTTCGGAATATAAAAGACTACGGCCCAACTTCCAAATTGGGAACCCGAAAGACCGTGCTTGATGTTAATCAAACGGTCTTCGCAACGAACCAGTTTCAAATTTGCGAGCACAACCTTTCTCGCAGCGGCCATCTAAACATTATATCGCTACAGCGGTGGTCATCTCTGATCGCGGAAGCACAACCTACATATGGCGATCGCGGCTGGGATAGTAAATTCTTTTCTCTTACCCCAGCCATGAGCAAGCCCGTCGCCTTCATTACTGGATGCTCCAATGGCGGCATTGGCGCTGCATTGTGAGTCGTGTTCGTAGTTGGATCGGTTCTTGGTTGACGCTGTGCGAAGAACCAAACGCTTCATTGCCAAGGGATATATCGTCTATGCCACCGCTCGCTCGGTGGAGGCCATGTCTGAGCTTACGCACGAAGACGTGAAAAAGCTCATCGTAGATGTGACGGACGATGAATCTGTTGCCAGCGCAATCAAGCAGGTTTACACTGAGACGGAGGGTATCGACATACTGGTATCCAACGCTGGGTACAGCCACGTGGGTTAGGGCTATACGCTTTTTTTCTGGGATTGTAGAACTTATCATTACGATCAGGTACTCTTCTCGATACGCCGTTTGAAGAAGGCCTTCGGGTCGTTCAGACCAACTTCTTCGGCTTCGTGCGCCTCGTCAAAAATGTGGTGCCTCTCATGGGCAAGCGGAAGCAGGGCACTGTCGTTGCTATCGGCTCAATTTTGGGCGAGCTTGCTACGCCATTCCAGGGCTTTTACAACGCCAGTAAAGCTGCGCTTCACTCGTACACGGAAACACTCCGCATGGAATGCACACCGTTGAACGTGAAGGTTGTGCTCATTGCGCCTGGATCCATCAAAAGTAACATTTCTGTCGTAAGTGGACCCACACCATCATCGTTCCAATCTAACGCCCCGCGAGAAATCCGCCTATACCATTCCCGAAGACTCTTTCTACAAAAGCTTCGAAAAGCAGATCAAGCATGTCATGTAAGTATTACAGGAGCGTGAAAAGACTTTTGCTAAGCCTTATTTCAGGTACCAGAGTCAAACGAAGGAATATGGGGTGATGGACACAGACAAGTTTGCCGCGATCGTCGTTGGGAAAATTAGTTCCCCCAAACCACCGCCATATCTCTCCTTAGGCGGGTTTACGACCACTTGGGCATTATTAAAGTGGCTCAATCGCGTCACGGCCGAGTCTATCATCTGGATGCTCGCGCAAAAAGAGCCCAAGCCTGGCAGTTACGGCCCGGAGTAGGCGATAATTATTGAGACGAGGTTTTTCAGCCGCAACACACTCTTTCAATCTATTCTTTTCTCAACTCTTCCAATATACACACCTTAATTTGGCACCTTCGGTCGGTTTTCGTTGAATGTTCCTCTTGAATTGGGAACTATGCGATGAATCGTCGCCGTAAACCAAGCGCACTCATCGGGCGGTGTTCAGTGGGCGAGCTCTGTTGACGATCGACGAGATTTGGCCAGCATTAGGTTGCAACTGTAAGCAAGTCCTGCGATATTCGTTTGAGCAGGTTCAGACTCCAAGTCTTGTGCGCTCATACGACGGCCTTGCCATAAAAACGTCTTCAGTTTTCTGAGTTGAACTGGACGTTTCCATGCCGGCTTCAGGTGGTTCCGGCCAATTCCTTCGCGCAGCGCCAATATTCGGCGCGCTCGGCATTGTCGGCAGAACAGCCGGCACAACTGCCGCGCCGACGATGGTTGGGATGACTCAAGGTGATTCTCTGCTGCTCTATCGTCCTTCTTTATTCCTTGTTTCGTCGAACATTTTTATCCAGGAGTTGAGCTCATGTTTAAAAATCCTTCGACTGCAATATTTCGCAGAGTTGTGGAAACGGCCCACTCGGAATAAAAGGTGCCTTAACCAGCTCACTCTCACTTCCTACCCTCCTTCCCCTCATCCCAATGGCTCCCAAACCCGCGACGGAGCAGACAATGCAATCGCCGTCGCCCGCACCTCCCGTGGACCTGCAGCAAGACACCGAGGCCCCGACGCCGGCGGAAACCACTACGCCAGACGGTAAAACTGCAATATAATTCTACGATATATATTCTCAAAGATTACAGGCCGTGGAGCCCACACACGCCGACGACCCTCCACGCGTCAGGAGCCCGACCCCGAGCGGCCAGTCCGCGGTCCCCTTCTCCGCTCTGGTAGCGGGGTCAGCAGCGACTTTCCAAGCCCCGCCGCCATCGCAACTCTCGGAGGCGGAGCCCCTCGACCCCGCCGCGTATCCCCCCCTCCCGCCCGCGGGCGAGGTGGTCATGGCCGACGCCTCCGACACCGCGGAGGCGAAGCGCAAGGTAAGGTACGAACCTACAGACGTCCCGAGATGCCCACTGAATACTCTGAATAGCCGTGGAGACAAATCCCGCATCCCCCTCCCTAATTCCGCAGGCTCCCCGACTCCCCCCCAAGCGCACCTCCACGACTCCATCTCACTTCTCCCCATCGAGCTCGAGGGGTCTCGTGGCGTCCGCGTTGCCTGGCGTGTGTACGCTGTGGTCAGCACAAACAACCCCGCCCACGTCCGCCTCCAGCGGCTCGCTTTTCGCGAGACGCGCGTCGTGGTGCCGTACAGCTTCCGTGGTATAGTGCGCGCGGACATGTCGTGTGGCGTGTGCCGCTCCATCGACCACCCCGGTGCCCTATGCCCCTTCCCCCTAATCCATGGGATGGATGGGGCCGTCGGCGGAAATAGCTGCGACCGCCCAAGCGGCCCGTGCTGCCGCCGCTGCCGCTCGAGGACGAGGCCGCGGCCGCGGTCGTGGTAACCGTGGCGGAAACTAGCGCGGAACGCGCGCCTTCTCATTCTCACTCGTTTTGTTGTGTAGGTCTTTGCCGCGCCACGCGCACCGCCTTGCGCCGCACTCTGGCATCTCATCCTCACCCACAACAAGGTGCGTCCTCTCCCGCTCTCGTTTCCTTTTTACTTTCCCCACCACTCCCGTCCTCCTCCCCTCCCCCTCCCCGTTGCCCGTTCCCCCTCCCTCTCCCTTCCCCACCCAACTTGACATCGCAGACGCACTGTGCGTGCACTGCCGCTGTTCCCCGGATGCGCGAACTCGCCGGCATTTGCGGCGTGCACGTATGCGAGTCCCGCATGTTGCAATGCGCAGCGTGCTGCACACCCACACCTCCCCACCGTTCTCGCCCCTACCCTCGTTGTCCCAACTCCCGTGTTCGCCCGTACTTTTTCTCCTGTTTTCCGTCGTAATAACTCGCTCGTGCAAACACTCATTATTCAAACAGCGGCTCCCCCCCTCTTCTTCGCAGTCCCCTCCCCTGCCTCACGCGCACGCTATCGCACCGAGTGCTGGCTTGAGCAATGCCTCTTCAGGGACGTGCTCTGTCCCTCCTTTCGCAAATCGAGGGCGAGGTCCTCCCGCCCGACTCTGACGGGTCTTAGGAAGGGTGCGTGGGTTTTTGTTTCTGTTTTTGTTTCTTTTTTATCTGGGGTGCGGTGCGGGGAGGACCAACGAACTTGGCTGCCGGTACGTGCGTCAGCTGAGGCATCGTGTACTTGCGCTGCATTCATGTGCTTGCGATGGTTGAATTACGGCAACAACATATCGTTCTTGATTCAGTGATTGCCGATCAAATCACCCTTTCCATTGAGGCATATGCAGATCGCTCGAAGATACAAAGGCGAGGATACCTTCATGAAGCTGTCAAACTAGACCGGAGCCGGTCTGTCTACGAAAAGTGTCCATAGACAGACCGGTCGGAGCTTGAAACAAAGTGGACGAAGGATTTTATGCGGCGATCTGATGCTGGGCCAGGCAGCGATCTGATGATGTGATCTTTGGTTGATCTCCTTCCATTGGACCCAGATTGGACCCCACTCCAGTGCGCACAGTCTACGAAGCGTGAGAAGTCCCCGGTTCGATTTCGAGTAGCGGCGAGGTCCTGTGTTCGATTCTTGGGATGGGCTATGGCTGTAATACTGTCTCATAATTATTTGTCGCACAGGTTAAAATAATTTCACACCTTTTTCTCAAAAAACACACTACCGCCTGCTGTTACCAAAGAATGTGCACACCCTGAGATTGGGGAGAAAAAGCTACACAATGAACACACACCTTCCCGGGTAGGAAAGGTTTCACCACTGTCACAGTCTCAAATTTAAATTTCCCACCCTCGTTCAGGAGAGTTTTTTCACCACCTCGTGTTCAGTTCTGTTGGGGTATAAAGGTTTCTAAGTAGGAACATGGGCTTGTCGATTAAACGTGGAAGGATGGTAAGGATGACCGAAACAGTTGTAGAAAGAACATTTTGAAACCTTGGTGCCAGGCATTGCCCCAGATCATGGTCAGGAGTCAAGAAAGTTGATACAAATGTCCGATAATTCTATTCAGCCACCCTGCTGCTAGCATCAACCTGGGTTGCTGCTATTCAGCAACCCACTCTTTTTTTTGCTAATTTAGCAACCCCAAGTGCTTGGTGAGATGGCGGAGATCAGGCCGCTCAAGGCTTCTATGCCGAGCCAAGGCCGAGCGGCCCGAGTCAGTGTTTTTGCCTGGCCAGACAGCAGGTCGGTTTAGGCAAACAGCCCTTCAGAAAACTTTGTGGTCGCATTGCAATCATATTCTTTGCCGGTGTGAGCCAATGGTTGAATTGATCGCATCACGTGAACCTTGCTGACGACCACAAATGCTCACAACAGTATCACCATACACCCCAGTGAACATGCATTAATAGGGTAGTCCTTTGGGCCAAAGTCTGAAATCGATCGACACTGGAAATGAGGGGCGGTGTAAAAAGAAAAAGGAAGCATTAGAACCTGTGAATCTCATGTACAGAGCATCAGCAGTGAAATCATTGTCTTGCTAGGGCTGTGTCTTTTGTCTGAGGTCATTCTAACCGGTGTTGTTTTTCCCTACACCGGTGCATTTGTTCTCAAAACCTGGTATGAATTATGAGACAGTATTACTCCCATAATGGGCAACTTATTTTAATCAGTTCACGATGTATTTTCACCGGTCTAGACCATGTGTAATTTATTTATACACTGTACGTTGGGGACATTTTTCTATGCCAACGGACTTAAGATTAGTGAAGTCGAGGCATGAGTTCTGATTCAATGCTCACTGAAGACTGCTGGGGAATTTTGGGCAATTTCTCTCCATAGAAGTGGTCCTTGAGGTTCAAGGAGAATTATCAGCATTTTTTGAAGCTTGCACCAAGGGCAAACCATTATTTGCAATTCATGGCTGTTAGCTCTCCCATCAAATGGTTTCGGAGAGCTAACAGCACGAATTGCGGCTGTGTGATGTGATCAAAGGTCGGTCCGGCATTCCTTTCTTCCACCACGACCAAGCAACTCAACATGCTCCTAGCGCACTCGTTACCTGATCCTCCTAGCCCAATTTGACACTGGCCAAAGACTGATCCATTTTGGGCTTAATGCTCGCTGTCCATAATTAAATATCGGACCTTCCTCAAGCTGCTTCAGTTGCTTCTCATCTCATCTCATATCCTAGTCTGCAAGTGAAGACCGCCAACTTCTATTGTAATCACTGCACCTCTCTTGCTCTTGAACAGTATTCTATGACAGAAGGCGAGGTCCCTTTACGCAGGCCAGTTAGGACCTCTCGATGTTTATTGCATATGTGAACGATTCTAGCCGTCGGAAGTGATGCGGCGGTTGATTGCGTTCAGGCGCCAAACGATTCACGCGTTCGTTAGGCACCGTCGGCAGTGAACCGTCGGCAGTGACACAGCCATTCTTTTAAGGCATTTACATCGCAGGCGAGGTTTCTTGCCCAATTTCACCTTTATCAATGTTAATTGAAGTACCCAGCGCAGCATTGGGACCCCCTCTCGGCGTTTATCGTGTTGATACGCGGAACGATTCCAGCGCACATCGCGAGCGCTGCCTGGAGTGATGCAGCAATTCTTTCTTGGTATTTTTGCCGCAGGTGAGGCTTCTTGACCAAATTTGCCTTGATTGGCATTAACCAAAGTATGGAGGGCAGCATTAGGACCCCCTCTCGACGTTGGTTGTGTTTACTCGCCGAACGATTCGCGCGTTCGCCGCGCGCGCCGTGCGCAGTAATGTCATGTGCTTTTTTGAGTATTTTCACCGCAGGTGAGGTTTCCTGCCCAATTCCACCTTGATTAATGTGAACCAAAGTACACACGGCAGTGTTAGGACCCCCCCCTCGAGGTTTATAATGTTTATACGCCGAACGGTTGGCGCATTCGTCACGCGCGCCGTGGGCAGTGACGCGGCGCATCTTTTGGAGTATTTCCACCGCAGGTAAGGTTTCCTGCCCAATTCCACCTTGATTAATGTGAACCAAAGTACCCAGGGCACCGTTGGGACCCCCCCTCGAGGCGTATCATGTTTATACGCCGAACGATTAACGTGTTCGTCGCGCGCGCCGTGGGCAGTGATGTGATGTGCCTTTTTGAGTATTTTCACCGCAGGTGAGGTTTCCTGCCCAATTCCACCTTGATTAATGTAAACCAAAGTACCCAGGGCACCGTTGGGACCCCCTCTCGAGGCGTATCATGTTCACACGCCGAACGGTTGGCGCGTTCGTCACGCGCGCCGTGGGCAGTGACGCGGCACATCTTTTGAAGTATTTTCACCACAGGTGAGGTTTCCTGCCCAATTCCACCTTGATTAATGTAAACCAAAGTACCCAGGGCACCGTTGGGACCCCCTCTCGACGTTGGTCGTGTTTATATGCCGAACGATTCATGCGTTCGTTGCGGGCGCTGTGGGCAGTGATGTGATGTGCCTTTTTGAGTATTTTCACCGCAGGTGAGGTTTCTCGTTCAAATTCACCTCAACTGACATTAACCAAAGTACCCAGGGCACCGTTGGGACCCCCTCTCGACGTTGGTCGTGTCTATATGCCGAACGATTCATGCGTTCGTCGCGCGCGCTGTGGGCAGTGATGTGATGTGCCTTTTTGAGTATTTTCACCGCAGGTGAGGTTTCTCGTTCAAATTCACCTCAACTGACATTAACCAAAGTACCCAGGGCACCGTTGGGACCCCCTCTCGACGTTGGTCGTGTCTATATGCCGAACGATTCATGCGTTCATCGCGCGCGCTGTGGGCAGTGATGTGATGTGCCTTTTTGAGTATTTTCACCGCAGGTGAGGTTTCTCGTTCAAATTAGCCTCAACTGACATTAACCAAAGTACCCAGGGCACCGTTGGGACACCCTCTCGACGCTGGTCGTGTTTAGTCGCCGAACGATCAACGCGTTCGCGCTGTGGGCAGTGATGAGGCACACTTTTCTTTTGATAGTAAACACCAAACAAATACATTCGCAGTCCAAAATAATTATGCATCAAGTCCTATGTCTGTTCCCGCTGGCCTAAGCTCCTCAATTTTTGCCACCATCACCTTGAAAACATTCCATCCATTTGCAAGACTAGGTTCCGGCGCCCCCAGGTTCTCGTATATCACGTCCGCATTGAACTTGAATTCCTCTGACACCCACCGATATGCCTTGCTCCGGGCCTCCTCTCCTCCATAGGCTTCCCGGAGCTCATTGACAGTGTCCGGGTTTACGTTGATGTAGCATTGTTTAGCTAGGATATCGATGGAGGTGGGGTTCAAGAACATGTTGTTGGGGCAGGAGCCATTGGCATTAACCTTCTTCGGAGACTTGAGGATCTTGTGGTTGTTCCAGTAGGTGCAGTAGGTGTCCAAGCCCACCTGGATTATCGGTACCCATAGCCAATAAAATACAGCACTGAGAATCGTATCAGCATCAAACCTCTGAACAACAAATTGATTGAACCAACGTATGAACGGCATCGTTGGGCAGAAAGGCGCCGGATCCCTGTCCGTTCTGCAAAATGAGCTTGACTGAATGCCCGTCTCGTAGCCAACACCAAAAGCTCTCAATAGGTGTATTTTTGGTGCTCGAGGATTGAGATTCTATCTGAAAAAAGGAAACATTATTCGACACGCATTATAGTAGTCATCAAGTACTAACATCCGCGGTCTTCGACCAAATCCAGATAATAATGGACAATAGCGTTAGCATTCCGGACGTTGGGCATCAAAAGAAGAGAGTGTAGGAACGCTGACCACTGATCCTTGGAAGCATATATGGGGAGATGAATACCGTCGCCCATGGGGAGCCCTTGCTGCGCCAGTTTCTCATGGCCGTCGGAATGCTCCTGGTGCCATGAGTCAAATGCTTCCAAGGGAGTACGGTACTGTTCAGTGCGTCTTCGTCCTGTGACGCGCTTGTCAAACTCTTCGGGAAAGTGCTCGTGCAGAATTTGACGAAGATCCGAGTCGTCTCTGGAAGCGTAATTTAGCGGAAACTTTAAGGCTACAAAGGAGACTCACCTTCCACCAAGCGGAATGAGTGTATCTGAAGAGTACTGTAGTTACCACATATCGTCCTCTGCCTGTCATTAAAGTCGGAAACGGTGGTGGGAACGGGACGCGCGGGATCGTGCGGAGCGGTGAGTCGAGCCAACTAGAGTATATTAGTGAGCTAGTCGACGTGGGGAACAAGTGACTAGTACCTAGAGTATATTAGTGACTACGAGAGTATAAGTAATGTACGAGAGATGAATGAAGGGAAATACGCACGCTAGTCGACGTGGGGAACAAGTGACTAGCGTGCGACGAGGATTTGGAATGGTAAATATAGGTAGGGATATGACGGAAAGGGGTAGAGAGACGGCAACCGGGAGGAATAGGCAAAAAGAAGTAGCGTGCGGATCAATCCTACAACAGTCATGGGTAATTAGCGGACAAGGTTGTTGCTGTTATCCGAACTTGGGACACATGTCACAGTTGTGTCACATGTACTCAAATAATACAAGTGAAGCCGGAGGGAACATGGGGCTTCCCATAAAGTATTCTGAGAAAATAGGAGGAAAATCAAAAACGATTAACAGAGAATTTAGAGTATGGAAAGCTGGCAAAATTTTCTGACAATATTATATGCCAACACGCAGACCGAACACTTTGATTTCAAGTTTGAACCACTCGGTGATCGATATTATGTCTGAGACTCAACACATAATCTAGGGTGCTCAGTTCTTTGTATTGAGAACTGTAAGTAGAAACCTCACTGACCAGATACCCGATGTCTTTGAAGTTGTTTGAACTCTTTTCCTGACCTCCGAAAATAACTGTAGACTCTAAACAATATGAAATGTAAAACGGAAATTGACTATCTTACCCGCCACAGATTATCATTAGAGAGTAATGCCAATACGTGAGTAGTCATTACAATCGCAAAACCGATCTTATATCCACGTTCCTGTGCAACAGTATCCTTAATCTCAAGTTGAACGAAAGTGGATGCAAACTTACCTCTCGCGGAACTCTGCAAACGCCTTCCCATTGGGCGTGAATGAGTGGAGCAGCGGCTCAATCTGTAAAGGATAAGAACGTATCCATGATCCCGAGTCCAAGGAAAAAACAAGCCTCAAGAACACAAGTCGAGAAGTCCAGGATAAGCATACGAGGATGATAGTGAACTTCTTTGAGTTGCATCCCTGCTACTTCAAAGGCCTCTCCTGGGGTCTGGTTCTGATTTGAAAGGGCAACAGCCACATTCTGTGGGTGTTGGGGCCACAAGAACTGTGTATTATTTTGTTTCTCTGAATGGAAAACATCAATACGTGTTTCGTGTGCTTCGAACTTAGCAGGACAGACTGGTTTCATCATTGTCTTCCTCGTCGTCGTCATCTTCAGAATCCTCGACCAATGCGTCAGCAGAATCTGGGTCCAGTGCAGCCAGCATGGTGCGATCCGGTTTGCACCGATAAATTGCTGGCATTTGTCTGGTTAGTCGAACTACAAGGCCCGAATGTGACGGTAATGAGCCAATTTTGTATGGTAAAACAGATGCCACAGCCGAGTCTTGCAGCCGGTGCCATGGAATTGAGACTATTGAAGTGAGTAGTGAGCATATTTTTTGCAATCAATGTTCAAGAAAAATACTTACGAGGAGTTGGGACTACAGGTTTTCCGTGCTGCAACTTTGAGATAGAGTCACAGAATGTTCTCCAGTCTGTGTGGTTTGGGGACACTTGTGTCTTTATGTCTAGTGGGAGCTGGCTCCAGGCCTTCTGAATAGTCAAGGTCGATAATACCCGGTGCAACATGTAGCTGTACTTCGATCATTAAACCATGGGTATCTGGAATTGCGAGTGCAAGATCACAAAGAGACTCGGCCCAAGATCCATGGGTATTATTCCGAAGGCTAGGCAGGCCACCGGCCGTATAGAACTCCCTCAAAGTATTTTCTCTAGTAATCATGTCGGTTGTCTCATTCTGAATCACGTCGGCATAGAAGGCTTTCACACAAGTGGAATGAGGGTTATCGCTAACCCAGGGAGAGTCCAGGAACCACTGTACGTATCTCTGAAAGAACCTGCTGACCTCTGGCCTCTCTGGCATTGACGACTGGTTTGTGGGTCGTTGTGGGCGCAGTTCGAGAAGCACATCATTAGACATCATCGCCACGTTTGATGTGGATCAGCGGCCGGTCTCAAGGTAGTCAATTGCAGCTGAATCACTAGAAAGACAAGTACATGGCCCCAATAGAAGGGTAGAAACAGTCTGCTATCATTCTAGAATACAGCTAAATGCCACTAGAACACTGAAAAATAAGTTGCCCATCCCAAGAATCGAACACGGGACCTCGCTGCTACTCGAAATCGAACTGGGGACTTCTCGCGCTTCGTACTACGCACAGTCCCACGTCGTGCCACGGTTCTTATTGTATATCGGACTACGACTTCCTGCAATTCCTGTCCGCCCCCTTCGATGGACGCCATAAGCAATATCGTTGCCCACTGGTAGTTGAAATTCAAGCATCAGACAAATTTCAAGAGATTCAAGGATCAAACGAATTTCAAGAGATCAGTCGATGGGATTTTGCGACCAGCAACCCCTTCTCCTCTACCATGACCATCTCGCTCCTCCTGCTGGCACTCCCCGCCGGCGCGCAGGCCGAGAAACAAGTCCCCTTCAGCAACATTCCGACCGACATCTGGGCCGCGCTCAGGACCTGTCTCAGTGGCCGCGTCTTCGAGACCAAACCCTTCGCCGTGCTTCACCAACGCGACGTCCATTGAATGTGCTTCCATCCAGGTGAGCTTCACCTTCACCCCCGAGTCTACTTTTAACTTCTGCTTGCTTCCAGGAACTGTACCAAAATGAGAGTAAGTGCAGTGCAGCAAGCTATCTGCGGACGTAATCACTGATTGCAGCCCAGAGGCGCGCACGCACCAGGCGGGCGAATATACCTGGGGACAATGGGAGGGCTGCCAGGATACCGGCGAGCAATGCCTGCTTGATTTTGCCGTCCCCACCGACGAGGCTGCCACCGCTTCCCCGGATACCTGCGACCTGGGGAGTATTCCGAAACATTTTGTGTGTTCCCCCCGCCGGATACTTTGTTGCCAGGGTGCTGACCGTCGCTGGGTAGATTGATGTGCGCGGCCCCGCCGACGTGATCGCCGCATATGAGTTCTCCAAGGAGACGGGCATACCCCCTGGTACTAGTAGTGAAGAATACGGGAGCGCGTCTGCTCTTGATGATGGAGTCGAAAAACATACGCTCACCGACTGCTATAGCACGATTTCAAGGGGAGGAGTAGCGGCCGCGGCTCGTTGGCGTTATGGGTGCGTCGTCTTTCACCCTTTGCTCGTTATCCGATTAACTCTCTTCTTGCGTTCCAGACCCATAACTTGGAAGGCGTACGTCGCTCTCTCCTCCGTCGAAAGTGTCTGCGTGCTTCGTTTGAAGATCAAGTGCCCTGTGTGATGCGGGCGAGAGCCGAGTCGATAGGAGCAAGAATTGGGATGACACAGGACTGGGGAATTACTATCGTGATGCTGGGGTCCGGGGCCAATATCGAGATACGGGTTCAGGCTCTAACGAGGTATTGCCCGGGAGATTGCAGTCATTCTTTAGGTGATTTTGCGTCGCTATGAAGGCATTTAATGGGCAAAACAAGCAAGACAGGTGTGTAGTGGGAAAAGGAATCTTACAACGCTGTGTGAACTTACCGCATTTACTAGTGGTGTCATATTGGATGGGGAAGCCGCGAACTTCCGTTTGGGCGCAGTTACAAGTGGAGGCCAGCGACGGAGGCGGGAGCAGCTTCACCGTCGGACATGGTAGATGGTGGTGGAATTTGGATCAATTGACTCAGTAACTTTGCCTTTGCCGCTCATTGCCATGGCTTCTAGAAGCAAGGTCGAGACGGCAGCGCAGCAGCCGGCCCCTAGTGCCATCACTGTGTCAATTCCGTTGTGCAACGGCATCCCGGCCGACAACTTATATCCGCACCTGTTCTACGCAGATGCGAATAGGTGGTTCGGAGCAAGCCTGTCGCCGCTCCGGCCCGGCGAGCCGACCCTTCGGTTAAAGGAGCCGTGTTTGGTGTTTTTGTTTTGATGTTTGGTTTGTTCGCCCGTGTTACATCGCTGAGCCAAGAGGGAAGGAATATCCGATCATATGACCGGAGCCGGGCTAAGCCGCGAACCGGAGATGAACAGATGTCTAGATCAGCCACTTCTCGGAACACCACAACTCAGCTAGGGTGACCGACTGACTGGCCTCGGGCTGCGAGATGGGGAAGTGTCCTATGCCAAGGTCCGAGTCGTACGAGCTCGAAGATGGCGACGGGACAGGGATAGCCTGGACCGGAGATACAAGAGCATCACCAGTGTTGTTGGGTAGTTGTCCAGCATAGTTCCGGTGCGAACCGGAACGGTTGACATGAAGATGGAGCAAAGGCAGTGCGCCGGAGCAAACTAGAGGCATATCCAAGACACGGGAGACAACCCGGAGTTGAACCGCAGTTGTTGGTATGGCCGAGCGAGGACTCCGGAGTTGTGACCGGAGTGTCACAGGAGGGAGACGGGAGCAAGGCCATAGAGAGGGAGACGTTGAGAGGCAATGACCAGAACCTCAAGAGACGATTGGCAACAGTCCATGAGAAGAAACCATGGAATAACATTTATTTTTCGGATACTGTACAAGATGTAAAGTACCGGTATTTATACTAGGGACAAGTAATTTGTACAAAAGGGAATAAGTAACATGAGGCAATGTGAAGCAACATGAAATGAAGTGAACCGCATGGAAGAAGACACCACCATGCGGGAAAAGGGATGAAGTGGGAATAAGGAATAATAGGAAGTAGGAAAGGGGAAAGGTAGAGCATATGGTTTGATAGATGAACGGATGGATAGAAGAGTGATAAGATGTAAGTGCTATGACATCTGCCTTGAGGCAGATGAAGAAGCGATGGGGAATGATGGGAATGTGATGGAAGCGTGAAGCATATGAAAAGATAAGAAGGAGAAGCGATGAGAGTGTTGAAACAATAGATGAGAAGTGATAAGGGATGCATAAATGGAAGAGGAGTTGATAAGGCATAATAGCGAACGTTCCGGGGAAGAGTCTGATGACTCCAGTGACTCCGGGTAACTCCGGATTCCGGAGATATGTCCGGAGCGACTGGAACGAGAGCAGGAGTGATGGGGCATAGATGAACAGCGCATAATTGTACCAGATGTTGGACTGGCATGTTGGTAGTCGAGATGAAGGAGTTCCAAGGTACTGGTGTTGAGTGTTGGTGGTTTTGGGAGCTCCGGGTCGCCGGAGTGGACACAGTTGCAAGGAATCATTCCGGAGGACATTGGCAGTCCTTTAGGAGAGTTCCAATGCATAGAGGCAGAGGTCCGAGACGACGTGGGTGAAGTGGAGCTGAACCAAGGAACGTGGAGGACCGGAGTTCGGAGTGATTACATAATCACAGTCCGGAATGTACCAAGGAGTGCGGAGGTGCCACAGTGAAGGACCAGTGCGAGGTACAGGTGGAATGTTCAGGTAGAATGTTCCGGGGCGATATGGATGAACCGCAGTGAACCGGTCAGGGCTGGATGACTAGTCCAGAGGTTCCAGGATTAACCGGGATGACCGGAGGGTGAACGAGGTGAGGAGTGAGGCCGGAGGTGGCCAAGATAAGATGAGGTAATGAAAGTGAAGTGGATAATAAGGTAGAAGTACTCAGCATTCCATGATTGGACGAGAGCTATGTATTCCGGGATAGGTCCGGGAACCGGTGAACCGTTAATCGACCGGAGTGAGCTGGAGTGGTGCTGGAGTATTACCAGAGTGGTGCATGGTCTGATGTAGTGCGTGATTGTGTCCGGAGGTGACGGGAGCACGATCAGAGTTGGATTGAGTGCGACCAGAACCGATAAATGGGAAAAAATGAAAGACTGATTTGCACGGACATAACAGCCCGGCATTGTCAGAACGGGGCTTGGAACAAACCAGAAGAAGCATCTCTTTACTGTACTTGTGTTTGCTGAGCAGTGGTGGGACTTGTATCCAAGATTCAGATGTTCCGGTGTAAGCATGATTTGAGTTTGGCTCTCAGATCGAGGGAAAAGAATGGCTGCTCCGGGATTCGAACCCGGGCCTCCTGAATTCATGTGCAGGTGTCATTAACCACTAGACTAAGCTGCCGTTCTTGGACATCACAATCAAGCCGGACTATTGATCCGAGGCTCTTGATTAGGCATTATGAGCGGGGGGCACAACAACTGAATCGTTTCCCTCCGCAGGTATCTGGGTCTGAGACTCCGATGGTCCTGCCGCAGGTTGGTTTTCTGCGAGGTTTATTTCTTGTTGTAGAGTGCGATGGGGACCGCGCTTGCTTGTGGAAGCGGGTATCGGCGGAGCGACTTTAGTCGAGCCGCGAACCGCGCGTACAGATCGAGCGCGAGTCTCCAGCTGTGAATTTCCCCCTCGCGGTGGGCTCCAGATGTGATGCGGACTGCGGTTCCGTGAAATGTCTGACCAGGTGAATTGGTTTCAGGCAAGTACACGAAGGTGATTCGTCCTCTAGAGGGAAATTACTCTGTCGCGGAGAAACGTAGCTACTCGTACGCTACGGAAGGTTTATATAATTGTGGTGGTGGTGGTGAGATGGTACAATCCGTTTCCGTGAGGATTAGGATGTGAGCGCTAGGTTCCTCGAGGTTTTTTAGTTCCTCGTTGGGGGCTAGCCTTCCAGGAAAGCCGTGGTTTGGAGGTCGCTCTACACTTGCGCGAAGGAATAGAGCTTCGCAATGCGAGCGTTGATCCGAGCCGGGAGACCTGGGTGATATGGGGGTTTCTCTTTTCTCCCTGCCTCGAATTACTCGGGCAAGCAGTGTCTTTAAAACGTGGGTTTTAACACAGCGCGAGCGGGCTATAGCTCTTTTCCTCCGTAGCCCGTTTTCTTCCTGTGCTTGTGTGAACGCGCAACGGATGAGGTTCCGTGACGAGTGTGGTGAAGTTGTGTATCGAATGAAATGGTGGAGTGGTTATAGTCTTCACGGATAAGCCTTCCGTGAAGATGGGGAGTGGTGCCCTGCGCACGGATCTGCGTTTGAGCCTCCAATACAACAGTTGCACGCAGCTAAGTAGGGGCTGCTGGCTGTTTAGAAGTACGCGCTTTTCATCGACTGCGCCGTGACCAACGCCTTTGTATTCAACAATTTCCTCTCGACCCGTTTTTACGGAGTCGAAGGGACCTTTAGAAAGGGTTCCTTGGTGAACCTTCAATCCAAGTGACCTATTTAGCTAGCCCCACGGAAGACGGCGTAGCCTGAGCTATTATGTGTATATGAGAAAGACAACTCCGCCCCGTAAGGCTGGGGGGGAGGGTAGCTTAGGTGTGAGCAGTGGGGGATAACAAGATAATCTTCCTGGGTAAATACATCTGGCTTTTATACGTATTCCCTCCCGATTACCGCGCGTGAACTTCTCCGTGAAGCCTCCGTTGTATTGCCCTTCCTGTGGATCCTCACATGCCCTCCGCGAAGTTCGACTCCCATGTTCTCCGTTAAGTTGACGGACGCGCCTTCCGTTAGGCTCGACGGAAACCTGCCCCCACAACCTTTACGTTTGCCCGATCCCGTCGCTTCGCATGTCCCTGTAGCGATCTGTAAGTCGTCCGTGAATATGTCCGTGTGGCACTCCTTGATATTTGCTGGTTGTTCGAGGTATAGGCCTGGTGGCGTAACGGTAACGCGCGCATTTGCAGTCGACTCTCCTCGATATTACAATTGCGAGTCCCTCGTTTGATTCGAGGTCAAGCCGTGTTCGCTTTTTCCCACGCTCCGTAGGTGTATTTTTCCGTCACGGAGAGAGCGTGCGCAAGTATTCGACCGTGAGTGATTCCGTGGGTTTGGCAGTATAGGCCCGGTGGTGTAACTGGTAACGCGCGCATTGTCGGTTCTTCACAATATTGCACTATCTGCGAGTCCCTCGTTCGATTCGAGGTCGGGCCTTTATTCGCTTTTTCCCGCTTTTTCCCACGCTCCGTAGGTGTATTTTTCCGTCACGGAGAGAGCGTGCGCAAGTATTCGACCGTGAGTGACTCCGTGGGTTTGAGCAGTATAGGCCCGGTGGCGTAACGGTAACGCGCGCATTTGCAATGCAACTCTCTTCTGATTACAATTGCGAGTCCCTCGTTCGATTCGAGGTCGGGCCTTGGCAATTTTGCTGCCTTTTTTTCCGCGAGTTCAACCGTGGGAAAAACCTCCGTGACAGCCGTAGCATGCCGTGTAGTCTTCTGAGGCTTATCGTGATTTCCTCCGTGAGTCGTTTCGTTACTGATTTCCGCCGCGCTTGAGCGTATCACAAAGTGATAGCTCACACCGGTCCGTAAGTCTATGCATAGGTTCATAATTCATTTAGGTTGCTCAAAGCCGAGCGGGACGGAACAAGGGGCCAAAAGGGCCGATGACTTCTCACGCCAGGACCAACCCGACCGACCAACTCCTCTGGCTCCCTTCAAGTCTCCTCAGCAACCGCCGTTACCGCCACAACTGCCATCCCAACGTCGTCGTCCGCGTCAACGGCGAAAATGGATACCGGGGAGCACCCGCTCTCTCCTGAACCTATACTCAAACTCAACTCAAACTGTTGCTCAAGCCTCGAGTCTGATCATGACGCCCTGCCCGCCAAACGACTAGTGCTACCAGCAAGTGCACCCCACGTTGCGCGCAAAGCACGGCCGGCAACTGCTCCCCCTTTTCTCCCTCCCTTCACTGCACAACCGCCTGTATTACGGTGCGCGTGGTGACTCCATACGGCACGTCTCTCATTCCCCTACTTATTCCTCATGCTCACTCAATATTTACGCACTCACCCCAAGGTTTTGCATTGCCCCTTACTCACACTCACTTATAGCACACCGCCGCTTAACCTCCATGAAGTAAGCCACCGACCCCGCCAAGGGCGGTAACAAGCACAACGAAAGCCGGATGATAGCAAGGCACACGCGGCGGGGACCATTCGTGCGTACACCTGTACACCGCCTCCTCCCCCTACTCACCCATCCATTGTGCGCGTGGCGCTGTGTACATACACCATCTGCGCATGCGGCGACGTCAGCGCTACTGAGAAGAAAAATTCAGGACCGCGTGTCGACGTCATACGTTCTTTTTTTTTGCATCGCATCCCCTTCCACAACCCCTCTTTTGTCCTCATCTCCCTCCTTCATCTCCCCACCCTATCCCTCATTGTCGCCGCCCTCCTCACCCTCCTCACCGCCGCACCTGCGCCGCCGCCCGCGCTGTCGCGGCCAGATCCCGTCTGCGCAGCCTCAACCGCACTCGGCGCGGTTATGCGCATGCCCTGCGCATCGAGTCTCCGCGAACGGAGACGGTGCGCCCTGAGTCCCCGCATGCGGGGATGGTCGTTGCCGCCGCGTGTGCGGACTCGTTCCCGCACGGAGATGTCGTTGCCGCGGCGTGCACGGCCTCGGCATCCCATCTGCGCGCTCGTCACTCCAGAGCCGTGCACTGCCTGCCCTCCCCTCCTTCTCCTCTTCTCCCGGCGCTTCCCCCTACCCCCTACGTGCACGTACTGACCCCCTCGCCCGCGCAGCAGCGTGACGAGCGCGCCCGACACCCACGCCGCCCTCTCACAGCGCTCGGACCCGCTTTTGACGTCGTCGCCTTGACGCCAACACCCTCACTTATCGAGTCTGGATGATTCGGGGGTTAGCAAAAGGTATGTAGTATATCCTTATCGCTTCTGCGCGCGCTTACGAGTGCGACCCACGTTGGCAATGCGAGCAGTGCATCGACTCGCCGCGCTGTCGCTCGCCGCCTGCAATCCCCGCGCCACTCAGGTCTCGTGTCCCAGGTGCGTGCCTTCCTTCTCTCTGTGCCCCACGCACTCGCATCCCCACACCTCAATTCGTCCCCATCCCCGTCCCGACCCCCGTCGCTCTCCATCCCCATCTCTACCTTTATTCGCGCCGATGCGTTCCTGCGGTCCGGTACGCGCGCCGCTCTCCGAATGTTCGCGCATCCTGTGTCCCATGGAATGCGATGTGCGGGCAGTGGCAGGCGCGTTGCGAGACACGTTGGATCCGCGCGAGAGCGGCAGCTGGTTCCGAGTGCGGGGAAAGTCCCTGTTCTCCGACTCGTGTGTCTGCTTGCTTGCAAGTAGCGCGGCGCCCACATACATACTCCGAATTTGGCATGTAGTACTTTATCGGCAGCCTGAATATATCAGTTGTTCATTCATTGAAAGAACCTGTACGATGAGTTAGTCGTGTGAGTGAGCGAGGAACGGCGGGAGCGTACATACGAAAAGCCTACAGAGTTGAGCTATCGCGCGGATTCAATGCTGATTTTCGATGTAGATCTGAAGAGAACGCGGTGAGTAAGTTGGGCGGCGGAGAATCAATTGCTGAAGAGACTTGCAGTGAGAACTCGGCCCGTTTGGAGGGTTCGGAAAGATGCCGAACTGGAATTTAGTTGAGGGAGTCTACTGCGGGACGGACATCGAGTTCTCAGGACTGGGATTTGAGCAAAGAGAAAGAGACCGGAGGAGTTAAGTAGTTGCGCTAGAATGAAGGAGAATGGTATGTTCAACGCAATGGAAACAAATTCGTCGATAGATGTACACAAAGTAAAGGTAAAGTGCGAGTGGATGAATGAATGACTGAACTGGTTGAACGGACATCGAGACCTTGAAGCATGTTGAACTTGAACCCGTCCTAGTCTTTCTTGAAGTTAAAGGTACAAACGTCGAGAATCTATCAGTAGGCAACGCAAGAGTAAGATCACACAGCTTGAAGCGAGACCGGCTCAGATTGACGATAGTCTCCGTGGTCCGACCAGAGTTCCTGCATTTTTCGAAGCATTGGAACGGGATCTGACGTGCGAACGTGAGTCCTTGATTGAATTGAAGGTCAGTAGACCGTCACTCAGCCAAGGATTCAATGGGTGCTCAGCATAAGTCGTTGAACTTGAACTCGACAATACTTCTCGACTCACAAACGTCCAGGGCCTATGAGAAATTAGTGCCAAGTCAAGGGTGAAAGAATAAGCCACACACCCTGAACCGAAGCAGGACTCGACTCGACAAGATTGGGGATAGTTTCGGCGTTGAAGGACTTGAAGAGGATTCGGGTCAGGTTACACTTCCACAGACGAGTCCTCGATAGATTAAGCCACCAGAAGGCGAAAAATCAAGAAGGGTTTGAGGTGTGCTTGAGCCGTAGGAAGGATGTAAGACTGAGGTTGTGTGCGAAGATTGAAGTACATCGAGAGGTTATATGAGCCCAAATGAAGGTCAATGATATGTTAATGGCAAAAAAGAATCAAATCGAATTCAAAGCAAACCTGGATGGTATCCATTTGACGATAGTCCCCCCGCCCAAATCCAGGCTAGGGAGCGTTTAAACAAGGTCCGGGATGGGCGCAAGAGGCCAGTTACGATGCGATGCAGCAGGATTAAAAGTACATGCCACGAAATTTTGTCGATAATTTGACCATTCGTCGACGTCGACGTCGGCCGTTCGGAGTGTCACCGTCGGACGCCGTTCAAGGGTTATCAAAGCTTGAGGAGGTCGATCCGGCCGAGTAAACCATGTACAGGAAGTGTAGTTCAAGTTCTGAAAATAAAATTTCAAACGAGAAATGCCGCAATGCGAGCACTCAAGTAAACTTACAACGCAAATATTGAAGCAAACGGTGAGCGGCCGCCCGACAAAGAAGCACGGCAAAGGAATCCTGAAAATCGGGATAATGGTAAAATGAAAGGTCAGTAGCACACATTTCGAGTTTAGTGGAACCCGCAATAAGTTTGAGATGCATCGAAGGCATGGTTCATCCAAAAGAAAGAAAGTAAAAAGAAGAAAAGAACGGTTGAACGCCGCGGGTGGAAGATGGCCAAGTTGCGAGCTGTGAATCGAAGCCATTGCCTCGAAGCGCTCAATGCTTCGATGGAAGAGGAATAATCAGACTCAAACGAAGGCACTAAGACATTGAAGCAAGGGTCGAAGAAGACCTCCGTGCGTTGAATCAAAGCTTCGAAGACCTCATAGTATGACTATGGTGACGTACCTGGATTTATTGAACCAAGCAAAACTTGTTCCACTCCATGAAGCCGTTGGTAAGCGAGAAATCCAACCAACACTGGAAACTCGGTCATTCAAAAAATGGAACGAAACTGATCTGATTCAAACCAACTCGGATTCGGTTCAAGTGGGTAAAAACCAACGTTCGAAAGGTCTGTGGAGGATAAGGTGAGCTGTGATCGAACAAATTTGCCGCAACTCGGCTAGATATGACGATGGCGCGGAGAATTCGATGCCGCGCAAGCGTTGAATGGGTTGGGAATAAATTGTATTGAAGGTCTGTGAAGGAATCGAGGGTCAGTTAGTATGGAGAATCGAAAAATCGGCAGGCATACCAAAATGTATGTGAAGTATATGGCCAGTAATCTAAAGTGCTCAGTAAGTGCGCGAAATTCGAGCCAAGGGCCGCTCAAGGGGGGTCTTTGGGGCGCAGGAGGTCAGTGTCAATGCGATGACCCTGAAGTGCAAGCACACACCATGATATTTGACGATAATTAATAATTTAAGCATAATCCCCGGGGAAAGGGTACCGCAAGATCGACCAGTCAGGGCATTGAAGGTTTGAAGCCCGGTGAGGCCGATCCAGTGAAGGAAGCCGTCCACAGGAAGGGTGGCTGAAGCCCTGGAAACAAACAAAAAGGGCAGATTCAGGAAGGGATACGGTGAATCGTATACATACATGTTATGCTAGGCAGCAAAAGTCCGAGTCTTGAAGTAAAAATCGAATAGCATTCCGAGGGCGGCATGAGCTGGGACAAGGCGCTCCAGAGCAACGCGCCGTGAAGCCGGTTTGAGAGGCAAGTCGGCGGTCAACCCTGGAAGTTGGGTTAGTTCCAACTTCCAAGATAACAACATGGATCGTGGGTGAGTCCAGTTGAGATTGAATTTGAGACCGAGATGCAACCGCTGAAGTGACTTTTGAAGTCGTTGAAGGGCAGTTTGAAGCCGTCGAAGCACCCAAGTGACCAAGATAATTGAGGTGAAATTGATGTACAGTCATCTGTGAGAAATAATAAGCAACCTAATAAAGGAACGGTGAATTGCGCACCTTGCCCCAGTTGAAGCCAAAGCTGCGCAGTGGTTAGATCGGAGGGTCCAGAAGAGCTACTAGTACATAGTGAAGGCCTGGAAAAGTTATAGAAGTGAGCAAAATTCAAATGAGTTAAAAAGGCAAAGTTGAAGCATCCTTGCCCGTTTATGTCCGTGCGCGTTTGAGGACGGTGGTGTGGATGATGTTACCAGCGGGGTGATTTGCGCCAGGCAATGGCTCATCTGGCGGAGTCTGAAGGTTGTTGGTGTCAATAGCAAGGTGAAAGCCGAGCGGGACGGAACGAGCGGCCGAAGGGCTGACGGCTTCTCACGCCAAGCCTTCTCCTCTTTGCCCAATCCGCGCCCAACTCAAGCCCGACCCGACCTCCTCTGCGTCCTCTTCAACCGTTCTCTTCCACCTCGACGGACTCACTACGCCATCCGCGTCCTCTGCCTCCTTGGTGCCTGCTCCCGCGCCGTCCTCCAGGCAGCGATTTTACATAAAGCCTGTGTTGAGTCTGCGAGGAGTTTACTCGCACAAACTGCCCGCCAAACGACTAGTGCCACCAGATTGCACTGGGAGAAGGTAGGCACGTCTACTTCGAGCTCTCGTTTCCCTTCTCCCGCCACCCTCGTGCCGCTCCCTTCCTCCCTTCTCCTCGCTGCACAACGGCCTTGGTTGCCTGTCTCTCGCGGCGTGTCGTTACGAAACAAGGGGGTCCCGCTCGTGGCCTGCCGCTGCTCCTGCATAGCGCAGCGCCCCGCCTTGGGCCGTACGCGCTCGGAGCTCGCTCACAAGCAGCCAGCGGCCAACGTCGTCTCCATCCCTCTCCCCACATCACCTTCCCTCCCTTGCTCTCTATCGGCGCCCAATTTACCTTCCGTACTTACTCACACACTTATGTACAGCACGCATACCTCAAGACTTCGACCCGCCGACGCTGGGACTGCACACAACGAGCTGCAGGCTGCAGGATGATAAGGAGGCGTGGGGGCCCGATCGTCTCGCGAACAGGGTGCATACACCCACACATGGCCTCTTCACTCGCTACCCCCGACGTCGCGGCACGGTACGCTACGTGCGCGGCCGCGGGGAACGGCAGCGCTGCTGGGTAGGGAGGAGAATGAGGGTGCGCATGTACTTCTATCTTCTTCAATCACATCCTCTTCCCCTCCTTTGTACTGGAGCAGATCCCAGGTCTCCTGTCTGTGCGGACTCCGCGGGTGTATCGCCGCATGTGTATGCCGTGCGCGTCGAGTCGCCTACGGAGAAGATGGCAGCCGACTCTCGAGCCCTGCGCGGCGAGGGTCATGACCAGCAGCATGCGCGGAGTCGGCATCGCATATGCGCGCGCATTGGGTCCGCGCTCGTGCATTCCCTGCCGTGCGCTCCCCTTCTTCTCCTTCCCTCCCAGTGCTTCCCCCTTACTGACCCCCTCGCCCGCGTAGAAACGTGACAAGACGCGCCCGACGCTCACGCCGCGCTGAGACCCGCTGCGCTGTCGACGTCTCAACGCCACGCTACATCAAGCCTAGAAGATTCGGGGGTTAGCAAAAGACTGCGCGGACTAGGTACGTAACGCACTCATCGTACTCCTGCGCGCGCTTACGATTGCGACCCATGTTGGCAGCGCGAGATGCGTCGATTCCGCCGGTACCGCCGCCCGCAATCGCTGGCACTACCAGCTCAAGCCTCATGCCCAGGTGCCCGCCTTCCTTTTCTATTTGCCCTACGCACCCCCATGCTCCAATCCCCATCCCACTCGTTTTTTGGCTGCGGAGCCCGAATGTGTGCACAGCCTCGCTTGCCTGTGGCCTTTCCAATGCCGGTGCGGCGGCGTCTACTCAGGCGCGCGCGGTCGCAGGCGTGCAGCGGGGTGCGGTGTGTGTGCACATCCGGGCAGCAGCCGCGAACCCTGCATTCCGTTTCTCGGACTCGCGTACGCCGCCGCCTCCGGTGCGCGCCGTCTGCATCGAGTGCCGAGTGCGCGCGGGCCGGTGTGTCGCAAGCCCTGCGTGCGCAGGGCAAGCGGGAGTCGCACGCGTGACCTGGCGTCTTCCACCCGCCCTCGCCTCTCGCCCCCCTCAACCACCGTCGCTCCTCGTCGCCCCGTATACCCCGCCCCACCGAGTCGAGTGCGCACTCACTCGCACTCGCCGCGGATGCTGTGTCCATGCGTGTGCGTGTGCGTTCCATCCTCGCAGACGTCGAGGGTGCTGATGTGCGGGGTCGGCTGCGAGCTGAGCTGTGGTGAGGTGCGCGGGCCGAGCTTGCTCGTGCGCACTCGGTGCTGCGCGCCTGACACGTGGGATGCGCGCGAGGGCAGCAGCTGGCTCCGAGGCGTCTCGGACTCGCTCGGTGCGCGCGCGGATGCCGCTGCCACGTGCGTCGAGTGCCCCCGTGCCGAATTAACGAGCGCAGCGCGGGTAACCCGGGCGTGGGAACGGCCGCGCGCCGACTCGTTCCTGCCCGCACGGTCCTCGGCATCCACACGTGCGCGGCGCACACTGCCATCCCGCTCTGCTATCTCACCTGAGTCCCATACCCATTACACACCCCCATGTCCGTACATATTTTTGAATAAATTTACGTTGCTCAACATAATACCTGGTGGGATTCAGATTCTGGTTAGCGAGAACTTGAATTGAAGCAGATCGAAGGAGGCCTTACCGAGGCTTCGAGAACTTGAAGCAATGAAACGGTGGAGCGCGTACCTCCAATTCAATTGGATTCTGTCTTCATCCTCGCAGGGCAGGTCTTGCAGTAGGCATTTGGATTCGATGTACTAGCTGTAGAATTTCGGGGGGTTAAGTACTTTAATTGGAATTCAATTCGGGGAGAGGGTAGTTACTGCGACAAAATTCGGTCCAGGTACTTGGACTTTCAAACAGTCGGGAAGGGAATCAAATTGATGTTGACTGCGAAGAAATTAGGGTAAGGTCAGTTCCCCAAAATAAAATACATTGAACGGAGAGCAACACTTACCTTGAACAGTCTGAATGCGGCGCAGGGACTCCGGGAGTCGCATGTCAATCTAGGCCTGGGTGAACGAACCAAAGGTCAGTAAGTGAATGCGAATAAAGTTGGGATTGAAAGGAATGCTTACCTCGCTGGGTTCGGGAATGGTTTGAGTCTGAGTTCGATGTTGAGTTGGGTTGAAATTGTGTTGCGGCGCGGAAACCCAGTACTGAGAGCGATGGAGGTGAGCAAAAGGGAACGAAATTGAATGAATGGGAGGACTCACAATCCAGTAATTGAACCCAAGCCTATTGCAGGGCAGGTTGAAGTTGAATCGGCGTTCGATTGAACTTGAAAATATCCTAGAAGTAATGAATGTAAACGAACCTCGAGGCAGAACTCACCAACATTAATAATTGTATGCGATGACACGAATAAATAAAATGAAGACTCGCCGAAAGTTTGAACTTCGGATATGTGATTCGAGTAGAGTTGAGATTGAAGCCCAGTACCAAAAGAATGAATCTATGAAACAATGAAAGGCTAGTTGAACATTTACATAATCGAGCCAAAATCACCGTACTTACGTTGAACAAAGTTGAGTTGCATAGTGTCCGAGCCCCAAGACAACATTGAACCCGGTCAACTCGACCACCTCAGAATCAGATCCACAATCCAATAACAATTAGCCACACCATACAACACCTCATTAAAGATGAAAGCAACGAGCACCAGGGTAAACTCAAGGTTGAACCCATCCCCGAGATGCCCGAGGTTCAATCCTGCTCGATGAATTAAATGAGGAAAGGATAGTACGAGGTACCACATACCTGTTAACCATTGAACAAACCTATCAAGCACCCATCTAAGCTGGTAAGGAAACCAACTTACTTACCTTACTAACTTACTAACTTACTGACTTACTAAAAGTTTAGTAAATATAAGTACCTACCACCTCAACTGAAACCAGAAATGAAATTGTGATTTCAGCGCAGTTGACACATTAGGTTGACCGTCCTTTGCTAATGTCATACAAGTAGTTTCGCGCTTTAAGGTGAGGTGACTTGCATTACAATGCTTGACATTTCAAATCAATTTCAGATCATGTGTTTCCATAGTGAAAATTTTACTTTGCAACACTGAAACAAACAATATGTGTTCCAACATAGTCAGCAGTATGATGTAGATGCAGGTCTATTCAACTTGGAAAAACAGTGGGTGTACACAGTGCCACAAAGAAAAAAGAAAAAAGAACCTAAGAGCATGCCAAAGAGGAGGTGGGACCTGGAGTGATAGAGCTGTTGCCAGTGAGTGCCCAGAGTATGGTCATGAAGATCGAGAGGGGTCTGACTCTTGTTAGAGATAAGATGGAAGCAAGGGGGGAAAAAGGGTATGTTGAAGCTCAAGGGGGCACCAAAACAAATGAATGTGGGGTTGTCCACATCGCACCACCCAGCCATTCTTGCTGTGGCCCTTCATATTGGTCATCTCGGCACCCGTTATCACCTCACAAATTCGCACGGTCTTGCTATGAGCCAGACATGACACACGCGCTGATAAACCGTGAATTGAAATACGCCAAAATAATGTGTTTTTCACAATTTAATACACACTCATGCTCTAATTGGGAAGTAACATGTATCCCACACAACTAGTTAGAAGATGTACTGTGGGGTGCTCACAGTTCGTTCACAGCTCAACAATCTGGAAAGCTCACATACTGGATAAGGGTTTGACAACAAATACAACTAGGCATGGCTGAATGTTCAGAAGCCACCACGGGGCAGGTTCCTACACAGCCGCGGTTGCGAGGATAACAGTCACTGTAGCGGTTGTTTAATTTAATCTGAGAATCAGCGTTACCGGAAATTTCGGACCGTTTGTGACTGATGTTCCAGAGTGACAAAAGTTTTGGGTTATCCTCTCCACGGCGGCTGCCCAATAACATATACAAACAACATAGCCACAACTTGCCGAAATCTTTGAGAAATTCGATTGTGTTGCTCATAGCTTGGAGGAATATTTCGCTGCAAAAACTGGAGACCACTATGGATGTATTTGGACCAATGGCGCCTTTTTACCAGCTGATATATTCATTATTCTTGGACAGGAGGGCCCGGAATCATTTCTGGTGGTAAAGACAGAACCAAGTTTCATTGAGTGGTCCAGATCCTCCAAATCTCTCACAGAGCAATGGAGAGGCATAAATGCACCCCATAAGCTGCACGGTATTTTTTATGTCGAGGGGAAACCAGCCCCCACAGAATTTCTCACCAATTTCGCAAAATTGTGGCTATGCTGTTTGTATATGTTATCGGGCAGCCGCCGTGGAGAGGCTCACCCCAAACTTTCTGTCACAGTAACATCACACATAACGCGGTCCGAATTATCCGATTCATCAATTTCTCAATTCACTGTAAAAATACCGCTACAGGGATTGTGAGCCTCGAAACCGCGGCTGTGTAGGAACCTGACCACGGGGTCTATTCACGCGGCGGAGAATCAGCTGTCATTTGCAGTTCGAGTTTCTGCTGTCATCGAACGGCCACTCAAACTGACATTTGCATGAACCCGGTCGTTTTCCCCTTTAGTCGACGCGACGGTGTTTCCCGTGAGCATGATGCAGCCATGTGTTTTCGGATGTTCCCGGGAAATAAATGAGTTGAAAATGATAGTTTTCTTCTTTTGAGCTCAGTTGTGATTCAAATATTCTCGGAGCTGGCTGAGATTAAAGCTATGGACACGTAGGACAAGGCTATCAGAAAATCGTCAGAGAGAACATTGAAAAAGTACGCAAAAACATGCTCCGAATGATGAAAAGTTGCTGTTCTGTTTTTTCAACGGATTAATTTGGCTAAAATAACCCTCGTCCCCAGCCAGGCCAACATCTTGTTCACCTCTTCCACAAGACACTTTCAGACCTCAAACGTCGGTGCCACACCTTCCAACTCCATGTCGCATGGGTACCGGGACACCTAGGCGTCAAAGGGAATGAACAGGTGGATGGTGAGGCGAAGGCGGCTGCCCAGGGTGAGTCGTCCGAGATGCCACACTCCCTAACCCCCTGAAGGACCTCCCGGGAAGTGTTGCCGCTGTGAAGGTCGCGCACAAGAAGGCGATTGCCAGGTCGTGGAAGGATGTGTGGCTGGTGTCGCGCACGGGCAAGCACTTTGCCAACTTTGACAAGACACCGCTGGGACAGAGTACATTAAAATGGTATGCCGATCTGCCCCGGACGCAATGTAGCATCCTCACGCAGCTGTGTACTGGCCACATCAGACTTGATGCCTACCTCGCGTGGTTTGGGATCGTGACCTCAGACCTGTTCTCCACCTGCCAAGAACGCGAATCCATCAACCACTTCCTTTTCACCTGTTAACGCTTCAGCGGCCAGCACAATATATTCTTCGCCGCACACTCTTTGCGGATGGCCGACAACCACTTACCAAGAAGACTCTCCGTGGGAAACCCAAGAACAGAGCGGTGCTTCGCACTTTCGTCGCGGCAACAGACCGTTTCCCCCGGTAGGCACCCCCCTCATCATGATAATTTCCCCCCTGGGCTCCTTCATCTCATGAATTACCTCCCCCTCTCCCTCTTTTTCCTCTGTGTTATTTCCCTGTTCCCACTGCTATACCTATACCTGTACCTATATCTATACCTACCTATGCCCACGCCCCATGCCCCCTATCTACTCTATCTCTTTTCCTTACTATATCCCATGGGACCTTCCATCGTTCCATCCCGGCACTCTATCGGAACACGCCGCCCCCACCAATTCATACTTAGTACTTTACGTACCTTATCCCTCACTTTACCGCACTCATTGCTACAACCCTCCCTACGTACCCTATCTCAGTCGCAGGGGAGTCTGGCGCGCTGCGGGGCAACCATGGTGTAGTGTGCGCTCCGGCACCTGCGACAGCCACCCACGAGGTTTTACCCTGCGTCCTCCCTTGAATTGGCACCACATAGGCCATAAATGGCCTGAGCATTGGTATAATAAATTTGATTCAACAACAGTGAATTCGCATCATCTGTCATTCAGAATAAATAGCGTGGTTATATCTGGACCTGGATTCGAACAAAAGGCTCTCATGTGCGTGTGGCTCAGTACACAAGCTTACTTTTTCCATCCAATGAATGGATACTTTCACTCTGTATGTACCTCAACTATTTATCACAGGCATCTCATTTGCACATATTGGGATTTCAATGAATAAATAATTGTTTCAACAGGCGCACTCATCACAACATCACTTTCTGCTCCTGCCTAACAGTTTCTCAATCTCCTCCGTAAAATGCCCAGATTACGCATGGTATGCAGGGTGTGTGGATGGTTGTCACCCAGAACCTGCTTCTGTTTCTCTAGTACAATACCCATAAGCTCTTTGGCCTGTTGATACTCTCCCAGGTGTGAGTATGAGCCGGCCAGATTACGCATGGTATGCAGGGTGTGTGGATGGTTGTCACCCAGAACCTGCTTCTGTTTCTCTAGTACAATACCCATAAGCTCTTTGGCCTGTTGATACTCTCCCAGGTGTGAGTATGAGCCGGCCAGATTACCCATGGTATGCAGGGTGTCTGGATGATTGTCACCCAGAAGCTGTTTCTGTTCCTCCAGCACAGTACCCTTGAGTTCTTTGGCCTTTTGATGCTCTCCCAGATCTGAGTATACGCTGGCCAGATTACCCATGGTAAGCAGGGTGTCTGGATGATTGTCACCCAGAAGCTGTTTATGTTTCTCCAGCACGATGACATTAAGCTCTTCGGCCTTGTGATGCTCTCCCAGGTCTGAGTATGAGTTGGCCAGATTACCCATGGTACGCAGGGTGTCTGGATGATTGTCACCCAGAAGCTGTTTCCGTTTCTCCAGCACAATAACATTGAAGTCTTTGGCCTTCTGATGTTCTCCCAGCCGTGAGTATGAGTTGGCCAGATTACCCATGATATGCAGGGTGTGTGGATGATTGTCACCCAGAACCTGTTTTTTTTTCTCCAGCACAATAACATTGAGTTCTCTGGCCTTTTGATGCTCTCCCAGGTCTGAGTATGAGATGGCCAGATTACCCATAGTATCCAGGGTGTTTGGATGATTGTCACCCAGAACTTGTTTCCGTTTCTCCAGCACAATAACCTCGAGTTCTTTGGCCTTTTGATGCTCTCCCAGGTCTGAGTATGAGTTGGCCAGATTACCCATGGTACGCAGGGTGTCTGGATGATTGTCACCCAGAACCTGTTTCCGTTTCTCCAGCACAATACCCTTGAGTTCTTTAGCCTTTTGATACTCTCCCAGGTCTGAGTATGAGCTGGCCAGATTACCCATGGTACGCAGGGTGTCTGGGTGATTGTCACCCAAAATCTGTTTCTGTTTCTCCAGCACAATACCCATGAGTTCTTTGGCCTTCTGATGCTCTCCCAGGTCGGAGTATGAGTTGGCCAGGTTACCCATGGTATGCAGGGTGTGTGGATGATTGTCACCCAGGAGCTGTTTCTGTTTCTCCAGCACAATAACATTGAGTTCTTTGGCCATCTGATGCTCACCCAGGAGCAAGTATGAGCTGGCCAGATTACTTATGGTGTCCAGGGTGTCGGGATGATTGTCACCCAGAAGCTGTTTCTGTTTCTGCAGCACTTCTTCCAGTAGCTTCTCATTTTGTTTGTATTTTCCACCCTCCCAATATATTAATGCATATTGACCCCTGAAAATCAAAGCTACTTCTGCATCCCTCTGTACAGCCAAGTCTACATGTGGACCCAATAGCAGACTTGGCAATCGCATATCCTGCCGTAGGCGTTCTGAAATAGCCATGCCCAGTATAGACCCCATGGTGGACATGTATCTTTTTGGATTGTGAACTGTTCCTTGACTCCAAGCATGTACTAATGGATGGATAGAAAAGAGCTTCTTCTCTGCATCAAAGCTAATCAGTGAATAGGCTTGGACCTCATTGGTAGCATCCAAGAACTGCAAAGAGTCCCATTCACCAGTTGGCCCCAGAAAATGTGAGAGGAATTCCACAGGCTCCTGTAGTTCTTCTTCAGATGGGCCACCAGAAGAACACATGTACTTGGATGCATAAATGAAGATTTGCTCTGAGATTCCATTATAATGGAGGAATGAACAATGCTGCAGGAACATGGCAGCTGGTGGTGTGAGCCGGTCAAAACTCATTTGCCATGTTGTGTACACCGTCCACGCATAACCGTCATGAGACTGAGCAGGCTTTTCACTCAGTAGTCGTGCTTGGTTCTTTGTATAGAGATCCAAGTAGCTGTCAAGATCTTGAGATTTTGATATGAATGCGCCAGCCTGAACAATTGCCAGAGGTAGATAGTGCAATGCCTACGGAAGTGCTGAGAAATTGAATGAGTACTCAGGTCTAATTGTCTTACCTTCACAATTTCTGTTGCAATTTGTTCAGTACGGATTGTGGCCTTCTGCAAAGCACTCTTGAGTAACAATGCCACTGCATCTTCCTCTTTCATGTCCGACACAAGGGAGTGGGATCCAGCATAAACGCGCAGTCCTGGATTTCGAGAGGTGATAATGATATTCCCATGATTGCACTGAGGAATAAAACCATTCAGATTGATGCTTGGATCATCTGCATTGTCGAAGAAAAGAAGCCATTCTTCAACTTTGCTGGTCAGCCATAGTAAGCCATCTTTTGGAGAATCTCCAGAATCTTTTAGAACAGCTATGTTCTTGAGACCTGTATCAATTGTCGCAATGGTGCTGGCATCAATAAAAAAGATGACTGAGAAGCTGGAACATGGAACTGAATGAACAAACAGTTCCACAATGGATGATTAAGCTTACTGAGATGATGCTTCATTTATGAATTTCAGAGCAATCTGTGTCTTTCCAGCACCTCCAAGTCCATGCAGGACATAAATGCATTGGGTTCCCGTGTTAGAAGTGAAGAAATCATGCATTCTGTCAAGGATATCCTGTCTTCCACAGAAGATTCTTGTTGGAGGAGGACAATGATTCGCCATTTGAGATGCCTGGATGTTGCGGAGCTGCAATGCTTGCTCCGGAGCAGGTGTGGCTTGCAGATTATGCGCAAATAACTGTCCCGTAGTGATATGCACAATGGGACCCTCCCCAGCCCCACCAGAGCCACCATGCTGGTGTGCCTGACCCCCAGAACCACCTTGGCCACCTATGCAAAATGATCAATTCCTTTCACGTCTCAAGAAAGCAATCCCGCACCAAAAATGTAGAGTGATCGAGAATCATCATCTGAAAGCATGATGCAGGAACAACCTTGGGAGGCAAGCATATCAACCACCGGCAACATTTCCAGAGGAGCCAGACTGACCACAAAGAAACAGAGGACTGCAGTAGTGGAGGTGGAGGACAAGGAGACGACACGCAACGTGGGAGACACAAGGACGAAGCTTCTTTTCGTGATCGGGCCGAGGCTTGGGTGCCGATCTTTATCAGTGCAACATCATCGATATCATCTCATCCTCTTTATAAAATTATGCATGTCTGTCTGAAGCCTTCCTTTTTTATCCGCCTGTTCTCACACTCCGCCGATGGCACCGCACTTACCACTGATTATACAGCCAAAAAATATTGGACCTCGAGTATTATGCCGAGGCTTGACTTCAAATAATGGGCACATGGCCTGCTTCTATCGGCGTAGTTCAACAGCTTTATTTCAGGCTTCAACAGCTCTTATGCCTCTTCAAGATATCACCCCCTTTAGCCGAAGTGGTGGGGCACTTTGCCCCCCACCGCGCTCTTGTTAATACTTATCGAATCAGAAATCTTGCCCTCCCTGGGCCGAAGCTCATCCCACTCCTTTGCTAATCTCAAATTTCTCCTCCCAATTCCAATGCACCCGATGCGCCCTTCCCAACCGGTGCCCATCGCTGTGTCACTTGACTCACTTCGATGTTGTGCAAAAATCGAGCACCACCGTTTCGTAAAACCCCTACAAACTTTTGAAAACGGCTGTAACCATCTCTTTACTGTACTTGTGTTTGCTGAGCAGCGTTCGGACTTGTAATGCAAGTCCCAACGCAAGATCATTAGGTTGATCATGAGGGTGTCGTGGTGAAAGCCGAGCTGGACGGAACAAAGCGACCGAAAGGGCCGATGACCTCTCACGCCAAGACCAACCCGCACCGTGCAGCCGAACTCTCCTCTGGCTCCCCCGCTCCCGCACCGTCTTCCTCAGCGGCCTCAGCGCGCTTCCCATCCCAACGTCGTTGTCCGCGTCAACGGCACAGCCTCACTCTCTCTCAACCTATCTTTAAACTATCGTTCAAGCCTCGAGTTTGATCATGACACACTGCCCGCCGAGCGACTAGTGCTACCAGCAAGTGCACCCCATGTTTCGCGCAAAGCACAGTTGGCAACTCCTTTCCGCCCATGCCCACCTTTTCTCCCTTCCCCCCCCCTGCACGTGCGCGCGGCGACTCCCCATACGGTACGTCTCTTTTTCCCTTACTGATTCGCTTTCTCATACTTACTTGTTTTTTGTCTAGTCTCTTCTTGCGCGCATTTACTCACAGGTATGTACCTCCACTCGCATTGCCCCGTTCTTTACTCACTTACGGCACCCCGACACCAATTTGCGTTTACCTCAAGGACGCAAGCCGCCGAAGCCGTCGAGACTCAGACTGCGAACGAGCACAACAAGGAGCCGCATGATAAGGGGCAGCGAGCAAGCCACACGCGGGGACCGCTTATCTCAGGAACAACGTGCGTACCCCCGCATACAGCCTTATCCTCCTACTCACACACTCACCCAGTACTCCCTGATGTACGCTCCGTGCGCGCGCGTGGAGCGCTGCTCGGTGGGAAGGAGAATTAGAGGGTGCGTATGTACCTTCTCCTCCTCTCTTTTTTCTTCTTTACTGCATCCGCTCCTTCGTCCCAATCGTCCCCGCCCTCCGTACACCCTCGTGTCCACCCTCCCAGCCCTCCCCGCCCGCGCTGGCGATATCGACCTGACTGGACCTGGCGCCAGGTCCCGGCTGCGCAGCTTCAACCGCACTCGGCGCGGATGCCGTGCGTGTCGAGTCCACGCATACGTGCAGAGAGGCAGCATACGCAGACTCGTTCTCGCGCGGGCGGACTCGGCATCGTATCTGCGCGCGCGTCGCGTGCACTGCCATCTCCTCCATCTCCTCTCCTCACGGCGCTTCCCCCTACGCGCACGCATACTGACCTACTCGCCTGCGTAGAAATATGACGACACTCACGCCGCCCTCTCGCAGCGAGCGCTTCGCCCTCGTCGCCTCAACGCCAGCACCCTCGCTGTATCAAGTCTAGACGATTTAGGGGTTAGCAAAAGGTACGTGGCGTATCCTTATCGCTTCTGTGTGTGCTTGCCACGTCCACATTGCGCACCAAAGTGCAGTCGCCGCCCGCAAATCGAGCCTGTGTAGAATCCTTCAGGACTATCTCTACTCCGCTCGCGCCGACACTCCGTACGTGCACTTACAAATGTACCTCAGCTTGATCTCACACACTCAGCATGCACGCTTTAACGCCGCCGACGCAGGGACTCGCAGTGAGGAGTACGCGACTGAACACTTGCAAGGTGCGTCACCCGCACCCCGTTTTCTTCACCTCCGCCCCGCCTTCTGCCCGCCTCGTGTACACCGCCGCATCTGGTGCGCGGTGTGCGTGGGGCGAGCGGGACTCGCACGTGTGTCCTCTCGTCCCCCACCCCGCCCTCGCCTCTCGCCCCCTTAACCACCCTCGCTCCTCGTCGCCCCCATATACCCCGCCCCACCCGAGTCGAGTATGCACCCACTCGCACTCGCCGCGGATGCCGTGCCCGTGCCCGTGCGTGTGCGTGTGCGTGTGCGTGTGCGAAGACGGAACGTTCTGTCTTCGCACACGACGACGCGAGTTGTGGTGGGGTGCGCGGGCCGAGCTCCCCTGCGCGCCTGACACGTGGGATGCGCGCGAAGGGGTAATCCCCGATCTTGGATTCACTTGGTGCACGTGCGGATGCCGTCGCGCGCCGTCTGTGTCGAGTACCCCCGCGCCGAACTAACGAGCGCAGCGCGGGTAACCTGGGCGTGGGAACGGCCGCGCGCCGACTCGTTCCTGCCCACACAGTCCTCGGCACCCATGCGCGCGCGGCGCACCCTGCCATCCCGCTCTGCTGTCTCACCCGAGTCTCGTACCCGTACACACCACCCATGTCCGTACATATTTTTGAATAAATTCACGTTGCTCAAACAGTACCTGGTGGGAATCGGATTTTGGTCAGCGCGAGAAGCGCTTGAAGACCGAGCACTCGGAAGTCGGAACGGCATGCTTACTTACAAGGCAAATATCGAAGCAAACGGTGGGCGGCGGTCCGAGGCTTGTGAATAGCGGCATGGTGTCGACAGGTCACTCCGAATCGGCGTGCCGTTAGGGGAGCTGAATTGCAAAGAAGCACGGCAAAGTAATCCTGAAATCGGGATAATGGTAAAATGAAAGGTCTGTACCACGCAATTCGAGTTTAATAGAACCCGCAATAAGTCTGAGATGCATCCAAGGCATGCTTCATCCAAAAGAAAGAAAGCAAAAAAAGAAGAACGGTTGAACACCGCGATGGAAGGTATAACCAAGCTGCGGGCTTTGAATTGAGGCCATCGAAGCGCTCAAAAGAGAAAGAATCATACTCGGAAACGAAGCCCCCAAGACATTGAAGCAAGGGTCGAAGACCTCGATGCGTTGAATCAAAGCTTCGAAGACCTCATAGTATGACTATGGCGACGTACCTGAATTTATTGAACCAAGCAAAACTCGTTCAAATTCACGAAGCCGGTGGTAAGTGAGGACCGTGGATAAATCCAACCAACACTGGAAACTCGGTCGTTCAAAAAATTGAGCGAAAATGATTTACCTCAAACCAACGCGGATTTGATTCAAGTGGTCTGAACCAACGTTTGAAAGGTCTGTGGAGAATAAGGTGATTTGAGACTGATCAAGATTTGCGGCAACTCGGCGAGAGATGAGGATGGCGCGGAGAATTCGATGCAGTGCAGGCGCAGATCAGGAATAAAATGAATCGTATGGAGGTTCTGTAAAGATGGAAGGAAACAAAAAAAAACTGAAGGACGTACCAAAATGAAGTACATGGACAGTAATCTAAAGTGCGTAAAAATTCAAGCCAAGGGCCGCTCAAGGGAGGTCTAGTTGAGCGAATGAGGTCAGTGTCAATGCGATGAAGCAGAAGTATGAGCACCCACCGTGATGCTTGACATTAATTTAAGCGTAGTCCTCGCGGGGATGGGACGCTGATATAGTCGAGGAAGCCGTCCACAGGAAGGGTGGTTTAAGCCCTGGAAACAAATAAAAAGTCAGATTCAGGAAGGGATGCGGTGAATCGTGAGTCTTGATCGAACGGCATTCCGAGAGCAGCATGAGGTTGACAAGGCGCCCAGAGCAGCGGCCGCGAGGGCCGCTGACGAGAAACCAAGGCAAGTTGGCGGTCAATCCTAGAAGTCGGGTTAGTCAGTTACAAGATAATACAGAGCAACTGAAGGGGTTCTTACCCATAAAAGCGCCAGAATTCAAGAGCAGTTCGACGGGGGATACAACCGAGAGGCTTTGAAGGGTGCTTGAATCGCGGTTTGAGTCCAGTTGAGATCGAGTTTGAGGGTCGTCATTGAATTTGAAGTCATTGAAACACAGTTCGAGGCCGTTGAAGTGCCGAAGGAAGTAACCGAAACTGACGTGAAATTAATGCACAGTCATTTATGAGCAACCTAACAAAAGGAACGGTGAATTGTGTACCTTACACTAGTTGAAGCCAAAACTGCGCAGTGGTTAGATTGAAGGGTCGAGAAGAGCTAGTGAATGGTCATTGGACAATCCCTACCGGTATCCTGGGATGTCAATGCTGTAGTAGACCGCAGACCAAAAGAACTAAATAGTAACTTGTAGGATAATAAATGAGCTCACCCGCCGAATTGCGAAAGAAGAATAGGTTTGTACAAGGTTTATAGGCAGATTTCGGCCCAGAGAGGTCTGGAGACTGTCCAAGCACCAGAGAACAGAAAAGAGGAGGAAAAATAGTGCATTGAAGTGCATTCGCTGGGACTTGCATACGATTCAGCCCACCAGTCTATGGGTCATCGAGCGGAGTCTGGCGATTGAGGGTGTCATGGTGAAAGGCGAAGGGAACGAGCGGCCGAAAGGGCCGATAACTTCTCACGCCAAGACCAACGCCGCTCCTCCTCTTCGTCCCTCTTCGTGCCCACCTCAAGCCCGTGCTGCCTAACTCCTCTGCCTCCTCGTCAAGCCCGTTCTCTTCCACCTTTGCAACCGCCGTTACCGCCATCCTCGTCCTCTGCCTTGCCTGCTCTCGCACCATCTCCCTCAGCGCCCTTCCTATCTCAGCGTCAACGTCCGCGTCAAGGGCGACAATGAATACCGCGGAGCACCTGCTTCTGTCTCCCTCAACCTATACTCAAGTGGAACCTCGAGCAGACGACGAGTACTCCCAACACATACACACGTCGTAGATTCCACTCGGACGCAAAGGAGAAGGACCTTTTCACTCTTCCCCGCTGCACAACGTCCTGCGTTATAGTGCGCGCGACGACTTCCCGTACGGTACGTCTCTCATTGCCTTACTGATTTTCTTCCTCACACTCACTTGTTTTTTGTCTAGTCTCTTGCGCGTGCACTCACTCAAACGTCTGTACGTGCTTGCATCGCCCCTTTCTTCTTTGTTTACTTACTCACACTCACAGCACGCTGACGCCGCCAAGCAAGCCGCCGACGCCGCCGCGGCTGCGAACGAGCACAACGGGGGCCGGATAGAGCAAGGCACACGCGGCGGGGACCGCTCATCTCAGGAACAAGGTGCGTACACCTGTATAGCGCCTCACCCTCCTACTCACCCACCTCACCTATTACAGCGCGGTCGACATGCGCTACCTGCACGGGCGCGGCGAACGTCGGCCCTGCTCGAAGGGAAGGAGATCGTATGTGCCTTCTGCTCTCTTTTTTTCTTCTTCTATTTTTTTTTTGCATCGGATCCCCTCCATCGTCCCCATCTGCCTCCTTCGCCGCCCCACGCTATCCCTCGCCGTCTCCGCCCTCGTGTGCGGCGCCCCACCCGCACCCGCCCGCGCTGTCGCCGTCGACTGGGGTGGACTTACCAGGTCCCGTCTGCACTACCTCAATCGCCCGAGTCCCCGCATGCGGAGAAGGTGGCAGCCGACTACCGAATCCCCGCACCATACGCGGACTCGTTCCCGCGTGGGCGGCCTCGCCATCGCATCTGCGCGCCCGTTGGGTCCGCGGTCATGCTTCCTGAGCTGTGCCCCACTGCCCTCCTAGCACTCCACCCCGTACGCGCACGCATACTGACCCACTCGCCCGCGCAGAAACGTGACGAGACGCTACCCTCTCACAGCGGTCAAACCCGCTTCAAACTCATCGCCTCAGTGCCAACACCAAGACTTCGCTGAATCAAGCCTCGAAGATTCGGGGGTTAGCGTCGGAGAAAGAGAGCACAGGGACGACGTATGTAGCACCACTCCTCCGCGTCATCCCCTACTCATTCACTCACTCACTCACTCCCACACCGATTCGTGGAACGTGAGCGCCGGCGTCCAGGAAGGAGATGAGAGGTGCGTACTTAGCTCCCTCTCTTGTCTTTTATTTTGCACCGCGTCCCGTCTCCCTCCCTCCCTCGAGCCTGCCTTCACCCCGCCTCCCCCTCCTTCCTTTATCTTGTCGTCTCCGCCCTCGCGTGCACCGCCGCACACCCGCGCCGTCGAGTCGAGTGCAGACGGCCCTAGATTCCGTCTGCCCGTACTCCGTGCGGATGCACTTGTGTGCGCGCCAAGTCCCCGCGGCGCGCTGCAAGCGATCCCATCTACCCATCCCCTCATCGTCCCCATATCACTCGTCCCCACCTCATCCCTGTCGTCCCCGCCCGTATACACACGCCGCATCCGCGCGCACTGCCGAGTCGATGCGAGACGGCACCAGTTGCCGTCTGCGCAAACTGCACTCGGCGGGGACGCAGCTGCGCATGCACGTCGAGTCCCCGCGCGCCGCGCCGCAAGTCCTGCTCGCGTACGGGAGGTGCGCGCGGACGCGGACTCGTACCTCCACTGCGCTGCTCAGCATTCGCGCCCTCACTCTCCTCTCCCCACCCGCACCGCACCGCACCTCCTCTTCTCCCACCCACCCACCATATCCTTCCTCTTCTCCTCCCACCCACCACGCCCCATCTCTCGTCCCCCCGCCCTCGCACCGCCGCACACCTTCTGCCCAGACTCGCACTCGGCGCGGCCCGTCCGCGGGCCAGCGGGAGTTGTGCGGGCCGAGTTTGCGCGCACCGGCTCCGCGCGCACACACTTCTGCGTCTGCGCGCTGGACGCTGCCGCAAATTCACACCCCGCGGCGTCTCGTCCCGAGTCCGTAAGTGTCCGTACGTAGCTTTGAATAAATGCACGTTCCCCCAAAAAATTACCTGTGGGATTCTTTGTTAGTATGTAAAGATTGCGCGCGGAGTCGAATCGCCACGAATTAACGCTTACCAACGTCTCAATTGTTTGAGGACTTGATGATTCTAAGGGGCAAAAAACTGGAAGGCGGGGGGAATGCGATCCAAATCAAGCTGTGAAAAATTTGGTCAGCTTGAACTCTAGGTACGAGCGGATGCGTACCTCGATTTAATTTTGGCTTCATCCAGAGAAGCCTCCGCCGAAGATGCATTCGTGCGACGCAGACTGACTATAAAAATTCGAGTGGTAAGTGCTTTAATTGGAATTCATTCAGGAGAGCTTACCTGGCGTGGGTGATTTATAGGTTTGCGGCGGGGAATCGACATTTGGCTGCGAAGAGAGCAAGGTGAGTAACGATGAAACAAAATTTGAATTGAGTTGAATGAAGACCAAAGCCGTTCGAACGCGGCGCTGCTGATTTTGTGGATTTTCGAGTCGAACGAATATCAGTCTAGTCTGGGTGAACGAAGCAAGGTGAGTAATGCGACGGAGATTGAAATGAGAGCTGTGCTTACCTCGGGACGGATTGGGTTGAGTTGCGGCGCGGAAACTCAGTACTGAGAGCGATGGAGGTGAGTAAAAGGGAACGAAATTGAACAAATGGAGGGCTCACGATGCAACCCAAGCCAGGTTGAAGCTGAGTTGGCGTTCAATTGAACTTGAATCTGAAACTCAAGTCAATACGTCGTAAACTAGGAAGCGAAACGCCGGCCCGTTCACCACGTTGCAGGCCTCAAATGGGCTCAAAATTTTGGGAGAAGATTCCCCTCCTTACAAAACTTCCGCCTGCAACAGGAATTGGGCGCAACCGTCATATTGCGCCCGCACAGCGCAATTCTTTCGAGAGCATCATTTGGCGCATTTTCAGGCCCTCAATCAATAGGGCTGCACACCGTCCCGGCGCCGGGAACGGCCCGTCATTTCAACGGGGGTCGAACGGGTAAGCCCGTCTCGTAAGGCCTCCAAAGGTTCCTACGGAACGGGACGGGCAACGATACGGCCGGCGCGGGTAGACGGGTACAAGTTGGGTACAAGATAATGTTGAAAGTCGCCAGTAAGGCTTGAATCATCTGCTAACCAGGTTGAACTTCGTTGTCAGCGTCAAGAACAACAGTCTCGCAGCCAATAGTGAGATGCTGACCGAAATACGTCACAGCAATCATGCATGTTATGGCGCTGTGGCGGCCAGAGTATATTTTGCACGTCATTATGCCGCCGGATCCATTTCTGGCGGCATAGCGGGCCTGGCTAATCTGGCACCAGCCAGTCGATCAGCAGAAATGCATAGCATTTTTGAGATCCAGAGCACAACTTCAATTATTGAAGCTTTCGCTCTCTGTTGAAACCATCCGCCGATTCTAACCTTGCCGATGACGGGTTCCTGCGTAGAGGGGTCCAGCTCTGCTATCCTCGCGCTCCCGGATTCTCCATACACCTCGCTTTCATAGATTGCAAACCGTCACCCACGGCGCCATTACACCTAGTCCACAAAAAAAAGCATCAAGCTCAGTGGAACGCACCAAGTGAAGAAAGAGAACGGACCAGTAGTGATCAACCTCTTCCTATCAGCATCATGCACGAATGTGGTAGATCCCAAGGCGAGAGTACCGTCATCTTGCCATGGCTGAATGAATGCATTAGAAAAAGAGGGTGCAAGAGCTGAGAGTGACTTACAATATCAAGAACGTACTTGTTGCCGTAAAAATTATCTGCGCCAGTATTCGCCGTGAGCCTGAGCACGGCAGACGGCGCGTGCGCATTGATGTCCGTCATTTGCTTCAGGAGTGGGAACATTTTAGGGAATGCTTGAGGCAGAAACAAGAACGTCAAGCAAAGGTAGGTAGATTCATCGGAGGACAAAAGCTTACCAGCTGCCCAAACGGCACCATTTTTATCAATGGACAGATTATCCATTCCATATTCTTTCAAAGAAAGTCGTTTAGTGGATGATTGTGCCCCCGAGAACGGCCGGGAGCCACTCACTGGTCGGGATAGTGTCTACCAAAGCCAAGTCGTTATCATTTCCCTCTTCAAAGATGCGGATCCCGCCGTTGAAGGTGCTAGCAAGGTACCAAGTACCATTTCCGGTAGAGGCGAGCCCGTTGTTTGTGGGGAGACCGGTTGCAGCTAGCTTACATCCTTTGTCAATGTGACAGTATCCAATCGAAGAGCGGCCTTTGACGATGACATTGTAAAAATACGCGAACTAAGAGTTGTGTCCAGTTAGCCTCTCATCGGAGTGATGGAAGACGTTTGATTACTCACAATTTCGTTCTGCGCAGTCCGCGTGTAAACATGATTTGTGAAATAAAAGCTCTTCCCGTCCGGTGAGCCCACCACGTCATTTGGGTGTATGATATATTCCGGATAATCGAATGTCTTGATATGCGTCACACTGCGTGATCCAACCTCCGTCTCGAATACCTCGATGACCGAATCGAGCCCATTGAGCGGAGGGTTTCCTTTGGGAACTCGATGGTTAACCAAGTAAATCCATAGCTTCTTGGGATCAGAGGCGTTGGGCACGACATCCATCCCGTGGACGGCAGAGGTATCTTCCGTCGTGAACCCATTAGTGAATGCGAGACGCGTGACTTTTTCAGTGGAGGGATCGTATGTTGCGAGGTAGTCCAATTCTGTGCGTGTCTGCACTCGTTTCTGGGTGTCATGGGGCGAGTTGAAGATTCCCGCCCGGTTGTGGGGGTTTGAGCATGCAAAGTAGATGACGCCGGTCGCTTGGTGAAGGACCGCTTCTACGAGGGCATTCAGGAGCATTGTCAAGATTGAACTAACGGATACGACAAAACCGCTTGAGTATACTCACTCTCACAGGTCTGAAGCTCCTCGACCTTGTAACAATCCCGCGTTCCGATGTTCTGCACTTGACCGTCAAAGACGCCATAGAGTTTCAGCAGAGGGTGAATGTAGATCTGATAGAAGCCTCCAAATGCCGCTAGGATGAGGATAAACAGATTCACGAGTGTCGAAGGCATCGTAATCGGTGCCAGGTACTAGATGATTGCAATCTCGAAGGCGGTGCCGAATTACTGCCGCTTGCCGACTCGGAAGGCGTTTACCGTGTTTTCTAGTTCAATCCGGCGTCGCTGCTGGTAAATTATTTTTGTAGCGTCGGCAAGGAGCTCAACTCTTCTTCAAAATCCTCTACCTTTGACTGTCCAAGCACCAGAGAACAGCAAAAGACCAGCTGGCGGTTAAGGGTGTCATGGTGAAAGGCGAAGGGAGCGAGCGGCCGAAAGGGCCGATAACTTCTCACGCCAAGACCAACACCTCTTCGTGCCCAATCCCTGCCCAACTCCGCTGCCTCCTCAGTCTCCCCTTCAAGCACGTTCTCCTCCACCTCGACGGGCTCACTACGTCCCTCCTCATCCTCGCTCCTTGGTGCCTGCTCCCGCGCCGTCCTCCTGTCGTGCAAGGCGGCGATTTTACATCAAGCCTGTGTCAACTTTGCTAGGACTTTACTTGCACAAACTGCCCGCCAAACGACTAGTCACAAAATCTATTCGACCCAATTGGTGCTACCAGATTGCACTGGGAGAAGGTAAGCACACAGCTCTCGTTTTCCTTTCTCCGAGCTCCCTTCCTCCCTTAAGCTTCCCCTCGCTGCACAACGGCCTTAATTGCCCGTCTCTCACGGCGTGTCGTTGCGAAACGAGGGGTCCTGCTCATGGCCTGTCGCCGCTGCTGCCGCATAGCGCAGGGCCCCGCCTTGGGCCGTACGTGCTCGGAGCTCGCTCACAAGCAGCCAGCGGCCAACGTTGTCTCCATCCCTCTCTCTGCATCACCTTCCCTCCCCTGCTCTCTAACGTCCCCATCTACCCGCTCCGCCCAATTTAACTTTCGTACTTACTCACACTTATTTACAGCACGCCTACCTCGGCTTGCCGATGCTGGGACCGCGCACAACGAGGACGTGGGGGACCGCTCGTCTCACGAACAGGGTGCGTACACCCGCACACCACCTCCTCACCCACTACCCCCCGACGTCGCGGCACGATGTACGCTACGTCCGCGGCGTCAGCGCTGCTTGGGGGGAAAGAGATTTTGAGGGTGCATATGTACCTTCTGCTCTCTATCTTTTCTTCTTCAATCACATCCTCTTCCCTCCTTCGTCCCCATCTCCCATCCGCTCCTTCTTCGTCACTGCCCTCACCCTCGCGTACACCGCCGCACCTCCATCCCCACCCCCACCCGCGCTATCGACAAGGTGCCAGGTCCCGTTTGCGCGGACTCGCACTCGCAGTCAGCGCGTATGTATCGGCGCACGCGGATGCTGTGCGCGTCGAGTCCCTGCATGCGGAGACGGCGCGCGTCTAGTCCCCACGCAGCGGACTACCGAGTCCTGCGCGCGGCGAGGGCCATGACCAGAGCGTGCGCGGACTGGGCGCGCATTGGGTCCGCGCTCGTGCGTGCCCCATGGCCCCCGCCTCCCCCTCCTCCCAGTGCTTCCACCTCACTGACCCCCTCGCCCGCATAGAAACGTGATAAGACACGCCCGCCGCTCACGCCGCGCTGAGACCCGCTGCGCTGTCGACGTCTCAACGCCACGCTATATCAAGCCGAGAAGATTCGGGGGCTAGCAAAAGAGTGCGCGGACTAGGCACGTAGCGTGCTCATCGTGCTCCTGCACGTGCTTACGATTGCGACCCATGTTGGCAGCGCGAGATCCGTCAACTCCGCACCGCCGCCGCCCGCAATCCCTGGCGCCACCAACTCAAGCCTCGTGCCCAGGTGCGCGCCTTCCTTTTTTGTCTGCCCCACGCACCCGCACCCCCACACCTCAATTCGTCCTGATCCCCATCCCGATCCCCCTTCCCTTTCCCATTCCCCTTCCCCTTCGCTCTCGATCCCTCCGCACTCTACGTTCCCTTCGCTCGCCGCGAGTGCGCACATTCGCGCGCAGTCTTCTATGTAGCTCCGCGGCCCGAGTGTACACATCCCCAGCTTGCCCGTGGCCCGTCCATGTATGCGCGGGCACCAGCACTGGCGTCTATTCACCTCATATAAAGGGTCTTTTGCAAAATCTACTGGCCTTGACCACATCCCGTTTTACAAAATCTTCTGGCTAGGCAATTTTAATAAAGGGCACCGGCCGGAATTGAACCAAAAGCCTATTGGCTTCACCCTAAAAGTGAGACCAGAGCACAAACCAACTGAGCCAAAGAGCTGATAAGAAATACTGTTGTGATGGCAATATACCACACCATGCAAAACTCTGAATAAGCACTGAGTGAAGTCTAGACAGGTTAGGGTTGGGGTTAGGGTGAGGGTTGGTTCAGGTGAGGGTCAGGGATATTTATAAAGGTTAGGGTTTGGGTGGTTAAGGTCATGCAGTTGGTTAGTTAGGGTCAGAAGGTTAGGGTTAGGGTTTGAAACCTACACAACCATACAATTAGCAGTAACAAACAATAACTGAGCACCTGGGCAGGTAGGTGTGGGAATTAGCAGCCCCAGTTGGGGTGAGTCAGGGTTACCCTAGCTGGGGCACCAAACACTTTCTGTATAGCTTCCTTAGTCTAGTTGGATAGGCTTCAGTCCCTCTAAATGCATTGAACTCAAAAGGTCCTGGGTTCAATCCCCGGTTTTGACATTTTCATCATTTACTTTAGTTGGCTGGTCCAGAAGATTTTGCAAAACAGCATGTGGTCAAAGCCAGTTGATTTTGCAAAAAAGCTACTATATGGGCTGGTCTATTCAGGCGCGCGCGGTCGCAGGCTTGTAGCGGGGTGCGCTGTGTGTGCACATCCGGGCAGCAGCCGGTTCCGAGCGCGGGAAGCCTGCATTCCCGCCCTCGGACGCGCGTACGCCGCCGCATCCGGCGCGCCGTCTGCGTCGAGTGCCGAGTGCTCGCGGGACGGTGTGTCGTGAGTCCTGCGTGCGCGGGGCGAGCGAGACTCGCACGCGTGAGCTGGCGTCCCCCACCCCGTCCTCGCCTCTCGCCCCCTTCAAGCACCTTCGCTCCTCCTCGCCCCCGTATACCCCGCCCCACCCGAGTCGAGTGCACACTCACTCGCACTCGCCGCGGGTGCCGTGCGTGTGCGTGTGCGTGTGCGCTCCATCCCCGCACACGTCGAGGGTGCCGAATGCATGCGGGGTCGGCGGCGAGCTAAGCTATGGTGAGGTGCACGGGCCGAGCTTGCTTGCGCGCACTCGGTGCTGTGCGCCTGACACGTGGGATGCGCGCGAGGGTAGCAGCTGGCTCCGAGGCGTCTCGGACTCGCTCGGTGCACTTGCAGATGCCGCTGCCGTGTGCGTCGAGTCCCCTCGTGCCGGATTACCGAGCGCAGCGCGGGTAACCCGGAACGGCCGCGCATACCTGCCCGCAGTCCTCTGCACCACACGCGCGCGGCGCACTGCTATCTCCCCTTCTCTCTCTCACCCGAGTCTTGTACCCGTACACGCCCCCATGTCATATGCACTTCTTTGAATAAATTTACGTTGCTCAAAACAATACCTGTGCAATTATGGTGAGTAAGACAATGGGCGAGGATTTGAATTGAAAAGAATTAAAGCTTACCTGGACTCGGGGGACTTGAAGGGCTTGAAGCACACGCACGGAGTATTTAAACGACCCGGGGAAAGGATTCGATTCAAGCTGTGAAAACTCGGCCAGCTTTGGATTCAATGAGGCAAAGAGAACGAGGCGCGTGCCTTCAGAACAAACTCGACGATTCAATGCAAGTTCACCCACGGTTTGCAATGCATTGGCTATAGAAATTCGGGAGGCAAGTACTTTAATTGGAATTCGATTCGGGGAGAGGGTACTTACTGTGACAAAATTCCGCCCGGGTACTTGTATTTTCAGACAGTTGGGGAATCGACGTTGCAATTGACTGCGAAGAAATCAAGGCAGTACCAGGTCAGTTCCCCAAAATAAAATTGATTGAATAAATGAAGAGGCTTACCTTGGGCAGTTTGAACGCGGTGCTGGGAGTCGCACGTCATTCTAGACCTGGGTGAACGAACCAAAGGTCAGTAAAATGAATGCGAATAAAGTTGGGATTGAATGGAATGCTTACCTCGCTGGGTTCGGGAATGGTTTGAGTCCGAGTTCGATGTTGAGGTGGGTTGAAATTGCATTGCGGCGCGGAAACCCAGTACTGAGAGCGATGGAGGTGAGTAAAAGAGAACGAAATTGAATGAATGGGAGGATTCACCATGCAGTAGTAATTGAACCCAAGCCATTGCAAGGCAGGTTGAAGTTGAATCGGTGTTCGATTGAACTTGAATATGAAACTCAAGTCAATATCCTGCCAAGAATGCAACGAGGAAAGACTCACCGATATATGTAGGTACTTGAACCCGAGTTCCGTTGGTTGCAATTCAAATTTGAGTTGGATAGATCGGCAGGATCGATGCATGACACCAATAAATAAAATGAAGACTTACGGAAAGTTTGGATACGTGATTCGAGTAGCGTTGAGGTTGAAGCTAAGTACCAAAAGAGCGAACCTATGAATCAATGAAAGGTTAATTGAACATTCAATCGAGCCAAAATGGAACCGTACTTACGCTGAACCAAGTTGAGTTGCATTGTGTCCGAGGCTCGGACACAAACAACGCCGGGGCCTAAAAAAGGGGGGGAATCAAGTTAGTTTTTAAACTCAAAATATCACAGTAAATTTATGGGGGCCGAAAACCCGATTTAATCCTTTGGATTTGAGCCTCTGTGAAATTCAACCTCTAGTATAATCTTTCGGAGTTCATTTAAAGCCCCGCAAAACCTTAGACATAAAATTGAGTTTAACTGCCCTTAAATTTTTCACTATATTTTGCATTAAAAACCAACTTAACTGCCTTTTTTATTTAGGTGCCTGGGTTAGGCCCATGCCAGCCATCAGGGGGGTGCAGATATCAGGCCACTGGCCGGGGCCCTAAAAAGAAGGGGGAATTAAGTTAGTTTTTTAATGCAAAATATAGTGAAAGATTTAAAGGCCAGTTAAACTCAATTTTATATCTAAGGTTTTGCGGGACTTTAAATGAACTCCAAAAGATTGGGTTGCCGATTAGATCTCGTGAGTCCTTAAATCTGAAGGATCAATTGGGTTTTCGGCCGCCATAAGTTTATTGGCGATATTCTGAGTTTAAAAACTAACTTAATTCTCCCGTTTTTTAAACCCCGGCCCTGTGTCAGGATTGATCATTTTTGCAAAAAAAAATTCGGGCAGGCGCCCTGCACACGCTGCCCACATCACACGCAGTATGGATAAGGATCCCCAGGGGTAGAGGTATACCTCCAAAGGTCAGAGGTAAGGTCAAAGGGGGTAGAGGTAGAGGTAGAGGCAAAGTTGTACCTCTCAATTTTAAATCATGTTTTTAAGGTCAATACACATCCTCTTGGTTAGGAAACACCTAGAAATGACTGTTTACTGCATTAACAGAGCCCTCAAAGGCCTATGACCCCTTTAGAAGGCAATACCTCTCACAAGTACCTCTGAAGGTCAGAGGTGAGGTAGAGGGAGGTAGAGGTAGAGGTTGGCCCCTCGGTACCTCTACCTCTACCCCTGGGGAACCTTAAGTATGGAATTCTTTTAGGCTTGATTAAAACAATAGTGAAAGTAACTTCTATTGATAGGAAAATACATCGTAGTCAAAATAATGTGAATCAATATGGTGTTCAAAGTGCACTTTTAATATTTACCTTTCTTTTTCGACTTTTTTCAAGTTTCACCTCTCTTTCTCTTAAAAGTACGCAATTTTCACCGCTTTCAAGCCTCTGAACTCATAGGAAAGCGAGCGGTAAAATTCGACCTTTTACCGCTCTCTAGTTTCGGCGAAGTTGAAACCCGCGATATCAATCTGACAGGTTTCCGACACCGTTATCGGAGACCATCCCCCGCTCTCTTTCAGATTTCCAAAAAAAAAAAAAGGTCCCGCTATCTTTGTAGATATCGCTCCCTCAAAGTATTTGAAATCCCTCCCTCGCACTTGAGTTCAAATAACTACTGTCAAGTTCTGTCGCTCGGTCCGAGCTCGCCGAAGCTGTTGAGGCACTGAAGTCTTTGCAGACAGAGAAGCCCCTTCACGCTGCTCTTCGTGCCAGCGTTGAGGCTATGCACGCCAGTCTTGGGTCTTGCTACTGCTTAACAACAACACTCCTTTCCACAATCGAACCCACACCCATTTCTATACCTTAAATTAGATGGAATTTAATGTTCTTTGTTGTGTCCCAAACTGAAGAACACGGCAGTAGCGATGTTTGGGTCGGGTCGGGCCCAAAAGCCCGGGCTTGGGCCCACAAAATATCCTGAGCCGGGCCCGACCCTCAGGTAGGGTCAGGCCCGGGTCGGGTCGGGCTCGGGCTCAAGCCCGGGCCCATCAATATATTTTCTAACTGTGTTCCGTGTGGTTCAACTTTAAATTTTGAGCCTACATTCCTTGTATTTTACCTTGGTAAAGCACGCAATTATGTTTTGATAGCCACCAACAACCCACTGACCTTGTTTCGAGCACTCTAATCTCCATGGAACATCATGTGAAACTTGCCCATCCTCGAGTGAGCACCAAAGGGGAAAGATACTTCAAATCAACTTCCGTTGCAGGTAAAATTTAGGGTTCCAACCCAACTCACAGTGAAATTTTGACTTCGGATAGTCATGTGGTTGGGCCCAGGCTTAAGCCCAGGGTCGGGGGCCCTGAAAAAATTTGAGCCCGACCTTGGGCCCGACTTGGGCCCTACTTTGGGTCGGGTCGGGTCGTTCTCAAAAGCCCGGGCTTAGGCTCGGGCTCGGGCTCAAGCCCTGACCCGGAACATCACTACACGGCAGATGGTCGATACGAATGTAACTGCACGTGACTGTGACAGTTGGCGTCTGAGGGATAAATTGGAAACGTGGACTTGAACGTGGAGAAGAGAGAGGTGAGGTATAATTACAAGGAAAATAGCAGGACCTTTTTTTTGGAAATCTGAAAGAGAGCGGGGGATGGTCTTCGATAGCGGTGTCGGAAACCTGTCAGATTGATATCGCGGGTTTCAACTTCGCCGAAACTAGAGAGCGGTAAAAGATCGAATTTTACCGCTCTCTTTCCTTTGATTTTAGAGGCTTGAAAGCGGTGAAATTGCGTACTTTTGAGAGAAAGAGAGGTGAAACTTGAAAAAAAGTTGAAAAAGAGAGGTAAATATCAAAAGTGCACTTTGAACGCCATAAAATCAAGGACGTAAAATAGACTTCCTAGAGCAAGACGATTTGACAGCAGCTTTCTGCAATGCACCTAACAATCCTGCAAAACCCCTCTAGTTAGAGGGTTTTTTTAGCGGTTTACCGCTCCCTCCAATAAGTCCCTCAATACCTCCAATATCTTACCTCAATATCTTCGATATCTTAGGCTCATGGACTTAGGCCTTTCAAGGTGAATATGTGGTGGTGTCTTCCGGGCGTGCTGGTGGTCTGCCGTCGCACTCATCGTTGCCAACAACGTTGACGACGATGTCGGTGTAAAATAGAGAAAAAATAGAGGAAAAATTGCAATTAAACTCTGGATAATACATTGATCTCGTCTGTGCCTAAGCGCCGTCACACGTCTGCCCTGCTGCCCACCCCCCATCATCCCGCCCCCCGACAATACTATGGTTACTCTTAAAAGGCAAAGAAAATATGAAATAGGAGCTGCAGTAACACACCCTCTTCCCCAGAGTCCTTGTGTCCTGGGTCAACCTCCACATCTTCATGGAGTGTCTGCTCTATATGACCATTCACTGCCAGCCTCATAAGCTGGTACATCATCTCAGTGAGCTCTTTCCCCCCCTCCTCTTCCTCATTGTCCTCCTGATCCTCTTCCCTCACCTCATCAGGTGGCTCCTCCCCCAAGTCAGGCTCCTGCTCAGCATTGCAATGCTTGTCTTGCTGGGTTCGACTCTCTTAATAGACATGTTTGCCAAATTGGCCTGGGTACGCCTGGTTTAATGACGCTGCTGCGGCTGATCAGAAATAAGACAAGTTGTGAGGTAGGCGGAGGCATACCTTTGTAGTCGAGGGCTGTTTGCCCTTTTCTTTTGCCGCTTTGCGCTCCTCTCGAGCCTCCTGGGGTGATATAAGGCACTCAGAAGGTAATAATAAATTACACACACACCTGAGGTGATTTCCGCGGTCTCCCTCCTCTCCGCACAGGTGGGTCGGCATCGGGTCCGAGCGCAACCGCTGCAGAACGCTTCTTCGTTTTGGGGGCAGTAGGCAGCGCCGGGACGTTGACAGGACTTTTGGGAGGGAGTGGCATAGCGGATGGTGATGGGGAAGGTGGCTGCACAATCGAAGCGGAGGGAGATGGAGGAGGGGTGTGGGTCTCCAGCACAATAACATTGAGTTCTTTGGCCTTTTGATACTCTCCCAGGTCTGAGTATGAGTTGGCCAGACTACCCATGGTACGCAGTGTGTGTGGATGATTGTCACCCAGAACCTGTTTCTGTTTCTCGAGCACAATGCCCTTGAGTGCTTTGGCCTGTTGATGCTCTCCCAGGTATGAGTATGAGTTGGCCAGATTACCCATGGTACGCAGGGTCTCTGGATGGTTGTCACCAAGAACCTGTTTCTGTTTCTCCAGCACAATACCGTTGAGTTCTTTGGCCTTTTGATACTCTCCCAGGTCTGAGTATGAGTTGGCCAGACTACCCATGGTAAGCAGTGTGTGTGGATGATTGTCACCCAGAACCTGTTTCTGTTTCTCGAGCACAATGCCCTTGAGTTCTTTGGCCTTTTGATGCTCTCCCAGGTCTGAGTATGAGCTGGCCAGATTACCCATGGTATGCAGGGTGTCTGGATGATTGTAACCCAGAACCTGTTTCTGTTTCTCCAGCACAATAACCTCGAGTTCTTTGGCCTTTCGATGCTCACCCAGGTTTGAGTATGAGTTGGCCAGATTACCCATGCTTAGCAAGGTGTGTGGATGATCGTCACCCAGAACCTGCTTCTGTTTCTCCAGCACAATAACCTCGAGTTCTTTGGCCATTTGATGCTCTCCCAGGTGTGAGTATGAGTTGGCCAGACCACGCATGGTATGCAGGGTGGCTGGATGATTGTCACCCAGAAGCTGTTTCTGTTTCTCCAGCACAGTACCCCTGAGTTCTTTGGCCTTTTGATGCTCTCCCAGGTCTAAGTATGAGCTGGCCAGATTACCCATGCTAAGCAGGGTGTTTGGATGATTGTCACCCAGAACCTGTTTCTGTTTTTCCAGCACAATAACCTCGAGTTCTTTGGCCTTTCGATGCTCTCCCAGGTGTGAGTATGAGCTGGCCAGATCACCCATGGTACGCAGGGTGGCTGGATGATTGTCACCCAGAACCTGTTTCTGTTTCTCTAGCACAATACCAATGAGTTCTTTGGCCTTTCGATGCTCTCCCAGGTCTGAGTATGAGTTGGCCAGGTTACCCATGGTAAGCAGGGTGTCTCGATGATTGTCACCCAGACCCTGTCTCCGTTTCTCCAGCACAATAACATTGAGTTCTTTGGCCTTTTGATGCTCTCCCAGGTGTGAGTATGAGTTGGCCAGATTACCCATGCTAAGCAGGGTGTGTGGATGATTGTCACCCAGAAGCTGTTTCTGTTTCTCCAGCACAATAACATTGAGTTCTTTGGCCTTTTGATACTCACCCAGGGCAGAGTATGAGCTGGCCAGATTACCCATGTTACCCAGGGTGTCTGGATGATTGTCACCAAGAACCTGTTTCTGTTTCTCCAGCACTTCTTCCAGTAGCTTCTGATTTTGTTTGTATTTTGCACCTTCCCAATATATTAATGCATATTGAGCCCTGAAAACCAGAGCTACTTCTGCATCCATCTGTACAGCCAAGTTGACATGTGGACCCAATAGCGGACTTGACAATTGCATATCCTGCTGTGGGCGTTCTGAAATAGCCATGCCAAGTATAGATCCCATGGTGGACATGTATCTTTTTGGATTGTGGACTGTTGCTTGACTCCAAGCATGTACTAATGGATGGATAGAAAAGAGCTTGTTCTCTGCATCAAAGCTAATCAATGAATAGGCTTGGACCTCATTGGTAGTATCCAAGAACTGCAAGGAGTCCCATTCACCCGTTGGCCCCAGAAAATGTGAGAGGAATTCCCGAGGCTCCTGTAGTTCTTCTTCAGATGGGCCACCAGAAGAACACATGTACTTGGATGCATAAATGAATATTTGCTCTGAGATTCCATTATAATGGAGGAATGAACAATGCTGCAGGAACATGGCAGCTGGTGGTGTGAGCCGGTCAAAACTCATTTGCCATGTTGTGTATACCGTCCAGGCATAACCATCATGAGACTGAGCAGGCTTTTCCCTAAGTAGTCGTGCTTGGTTCTTTGTATAGAGATCCAAGTAGCTGTCAAGATCTTGAGATTTTGATATGAATGCGCCAGCCTGAACAATTGCCAGAGGTAGATAGTGCAATGCCTACGGAAGTGCTGAGAAATTGAATGAGTACTCAGGTCTAATTGTCTTACCTTCACAATTTCTGTTGCAATTTGTTCAGTACGGATTGTGGCCTTCTGCAAAGCACTCTTGAGTAACAATGCCACTGCATCTTCCTCTTTCATGTCCGACACAAGGGAGTGGGATCCAGCATAAATGCGCAGTCCTGGATTTCGAGAGGTGATAATGATATTCCCATGATTGCACTGAGGAATAAAACCATTCAGATTGATGCTTGGATCATCCGCATTGTCAAAGAAAAGTAGCCATTCTTCAACTTTGCTGGTCAGCCATAGTAAGCCATCTTGTGGAGAATCTCCAAAATCTTTCAGAGCAGCTATGTTCTTGAGGCCTGTATCAATTGTCGCAATGGTGCTGGTGTCAATAAAAAAGATGTCTGAGAAGCTGGAATATAGAACTGAATCAACAAACAGTTCCACATTGGATGATCAAGCTTACTGAGATGATGCTTCATTTATGAATTTCAGAGCAATCTGTGTCTTTCCAGCACCTCCAAGTCCATGCAGGACATAAATGCATTGGGTTCCCGGGTTAGCAGTGAAGAAATCACGCATTTTGTCCAGGATATCCTGTCTGCCTTGAAAGATTCTTGATGGAGGAGGACAATGATTGGCAATTTGAGATGCCTGGATGTTGCGAGGCTGCAATGCCTGCTCTGGAGCAAGTGCGGCTTGCAGATGATGCACAAATAACTGTCCCGTAGTGATATGCACAGTGGGACCCTCCCCAGCCCCACCAGAGCCACCATGCTGGTGTGCCTGACCCCCAGAACCACCTTGGCCACCTATGCAAAATGATCAATTCCTTTGACGTCTCAAGAAAAGCAATCCCGCACCAGAAATGTAGAGTGATCGAGAATCATCATCTGAAAGCATGATGCCGGACCAACCTTGGGAGTCAAGCATATCAACCACCGGCAACATTTCCACAGGAGCCAGACTGACCACAAAGAAACAGAGGACTGCAGTAGTGGAGGTGGAGGACAAGGAGACGACACGCAACGTGGGAGACACAAGGACGAAGCTTCTTTTCGTGATCGGGGAGTCGAGCCCGGGTGCCGATCTTTATCCGATCTTTATCAGCGCAACATTAATACTTATTGAAATCTTGCCCTCCCTGGGTTGTTCTTGGGCCGAAGCTCGTCCCAGTCCTTTTCCCGTCACCCCCGGCTCCCATTCAACCTCCAAGTCCCACATTGAAACTATTGTTGCAATGCTCGCGACTCGCGCGGTGTCAACTTCCCCACACCACAATCCCTTTAAGGTTAAGTAAATGATCGTGGTATATCGGTACCACTCTTCACACGCATTGTTTCGTGCCTCGGACTTCGTGAATTCGCTCGATCCTAGGTGTGTTTGCACTTTCCATCAATTTTTTCTTTACTTCCATTCACTCTTTCTTCTATGTCTTGCCATCCGCCCTTCTGCTGATCTCAAATTTTTCCTCCCCAACTCCATTGCACCCGATGCCCTCCCCAACCGGTGCCCATCACTGTGTCACTTCGACGTTGTGCAACGGCATCCCGCATCCCCTGTCGACGACTCATATCCGCACCTGTTCTACGCAGATGCGAATAAGCATCTCTTTACTGTATTGTGTTCGCTAAGCAGCGTTGGAACTTGTAGACAAGATGGTTCATTTAGGTTGATGCATGAGGGCGAGCGGGACGGGAGAAACGGCCGAAAGGGCCGAGGACTTCTCACGCCAAGACCAACCCGCACCGTGCAGCCGAACTCACCGACCAACTCCCTTCAAGGCTCCTCAGCAACCGCCGTTACCGTCACACTGCCATCCTCTTCCTCTGATTCGCCTGCTTCCGCACCGTCTCCCTCAGCGTCCCATCCCAATGTCGTCGTCCGCGTCAACGGCGAAAATGGTTACCGCGGAGCACCCGCTCTCTCCGTCAACCTATACTGAGCTCAAACTATCGCTCAAGCCTCGAGTCTGATCATGACACACTGCCCGCCAAACGACTAGTGCTACCAGCAAGTGCACCCCATGTTGCGCGCAAAGCACGGCCGGCGGCTGCTTCCCTCCCTTATCCCCCCTTTTCCCCTTCCCCTCCCTGCACAACCGCCTGTATTACGGTGCGCGTGGTCTCATTCCCTTACTTATTACTCCTACTTACTTGTTCTTTATCTAGTCTCTGGTGCACGCACTCGCTCAAAGGTATTCACGTGCTCGCATTGCCCCTTCTCTTTACCTTTATGTCGTCTCTTGCGCGCATTCACTTCTTTGCTTGCTCAAACACTCACTCACAGTACACCGACGCCGACACCGACACCGAATTACCCTCAAACTCGCCGATGCCGTCGAGGCTGGTAATGCGCACAACGAGGACGCGGAGAGAGCAAGGCACATCCAACGGGGACTGTTCGTCTCTGGCAGAAGGTGTGTACACCGCACATCCCCTCATCCTCCTACTCATCCACTCATCCATTGTGGTGCCGTGTACATATACTACCTGCGCGGGTGCGTAGACGTCAGCCCTGCTGGGGGAAGGAGAATTGAAGATCACGTATGTACCTTCTTCTGCTCGCTTTTTCTTCTATTTTTTGCATCCCATCACCTTGCATGACCCCTCCTCTCCCTCCCTCCTCTCCCCACTCTATCCCTCGTCGAATCCGCCCTCTCGGACAGCGCCGCACCCCCACCCCCACGCTGTCGACTTCAGTAAACTGGCACCCGTTGCGCAGCCCCTGCTGCACTTGGCGCGGGTGTATCGGTGCACGGCCCCGCGAACGGAGGCGATGCGTGTCGAGCCCCCGCATGCGGGATGGCGGCACCGAATACCGAGTCCCCGCTGACAGCGTGCGCAGACTCGTTCCCCATTGCATCTGCGTGCGCGTTGGGCCCGCGCTCGTGCACTCCTGAGCCGTGTCCCACTGCCTGCCCTCCCCTGCTTCGCGTACGCGCACGGCCTGAGTGTGCGCACATTCCCCGCTTGCCCGTGTCCCGCGGAATGCGACGTGCGGGCAGTGGCAGGCGCGTTGCGAGACACGTTGGATCCGTTGCGAGACACGCTGGACCGGCTGCTTCCCTGTGCGGCGAAAGTCCCGTTCTCGGACTCACGCGTCTGCTTGCTTGCAAGTAGCGCGGTGCTCACGTACAGTACATACATACTTCCAATTTGGCATGTACGTACTTGGTCGACGGCGTGAATATATAGTTATTTGAAAACCTGCGCGATGAGTTAGTCGTGTGAGCGAGCGTGAGTACATAAAATGCAAAACACGAAGGCTCGGATAACTGACCTTGGATGGCAAGTATCCGGTGGCAGGTGAGCAATCAATGAACGAACGGAGGCCAAAAGAAGTTGAACAAAAACAGAGTATGTACAACGGTAAGGTATCCTTTGATGGCTCAACGTTGCGTCGAGCCATGCAGTGTTGAACCATTCAAGCTCCAATGCAAACATATGATACATGCGGAGTCCGAATAAGATGCATTAATGAATTTGAAGTTCACCTTGATCCACATGCCAACTTTGGTACACGGTGCGCTGGGTTTAGCTATGGAAAGAACATGGTCAGTAAAGATTTAACGAAGCCGTTGATGAAGAAAGCAAGAAGAAGAATAGGTGTGTGGCTTCATGATCAACCTCGCACACCATAAATCGCAAAGAAAAGAAATTCATTGATAGATGTACACGAAGTAAAATAAAGTGCAAGTGGATGAATGAACGAATGAATGAATTGGAAGCTTACCTGGTTGAACGGTCATCGAGATCTTGAGGCGTAATAGATTAATATTTGAACCCGTCCTAATGTAACGATAGAAGAGTAAGATCACACACCTTGAAGCGAGACCGCAGATTGACGATAGTCTCCGTGGTCTGAGAACAGTTCCTGCATTTTTCGAAGGAGTGGAACGGGATCTGACGTGCAAACGTGAGTCCTTGATTAAATTGAACGTCAGTAGACCGTCACTCAGCTAACGATTCAGAGGGTGCTCATAATAAGTCATTGGAATATTGAATGTTGAACGTTGAACCCGATGATCCTTCTTGAACTTCAAGGTGAGCGACATTAATATTGATGACCTATGAGGAGTTAATGTAAGAGGAAAGCCACACATCTTGAACCGAAGCAGAACTTCACTCGGACCAACGTGGGGCAAAATTGGCGATAGTTTCGGCCAGTCAGACGGTGTTCAAAGGTTTGAGATTGATTCAGGCCAAGTTATGCTTCGAGAGGCGAGTCAGAGATAATTTTAAACCTCAGTAAACGGATACGCGGCGAAGAAGGGCTCACCTGAACCAAAATCGAATCAAACTCAAGCCGTTTGGGGAAGCAAGTCAGTTAGGGTGAGGTGCGAACAAGTGTACGGTGTTGAAGTGTATTCAATGATCTGTGAACAGAAAATGAAGGTCAGTAACATACCAACAGCAAAGATATGCAAACCCACCTCGAAATAAACTTGTCAGTTCATTATAGTCTCCGCGAGAATTTAAGCCAGGGAGAATTCGAAGAAGATCCGGGAAGAGTGCACGAGGTCAATCTTGGTTGTAATGAAGCCGAAATATATGAATTTTAACGACGTTGAATGAAGCCTTCAACCTGACTGCTTTGAACAAAGATCGGTTCAAAAATTGGTACCAAAACGACGGCGTGGACTAACTTGGATTCAAACGAGCATAGGTTCGGCCGCAAAGGACTGCCGTAAATGTGAATAACAGAAAGTTGAAGGACAAGTGGACGCACCAAGTTTGAAAGCTCCAGGTCAACCTGGAGGAACGGTTTGACTGTCAGCGTTCAAAATCCGAAGTAAGATGAATGTAGGGACGCAAATGACCGCCTTTCAAGCACCCAGGAAGCAGCCGCTGGGGTAAGTGACCCGAATCCAAGTAGATTTAAAAAATTGGGCGAACGCTAAACTCGAATCGTATTCGATTCAAGTGGAAATAAACCACCGTTCGAAATTCTGGCCGGCCTGTGAAGAAATGACGTGAGTTCTGACTGGACCGGATTTCGCCTCAACCCAGCCAACACGACGCCGCGTCAAATCAAATGCAGCGCAAGCGTTGAATGGGTTGGAAACGACTTGTATTGAGGGTCTGCGAGGAATTGAAAGTCAGTAAGGATGGGAGGGAAAAAAAAAAACGTTGAGCTCGATGAGGTCGAACACAACTTGAGTACTTGAGTTGAGTTCAAGTACTGCAGTAAATAGGTTGGTGAATGAACAAATATAATGTATGTATCCCATACATTGAAGAAGGTCCATGCACGCTGAGTACTTGAGTGACCGATGTCGAGTTGAATGAAGTCTTCAAGCCACGGTCAGTAAAATCCATTTGGACCTCCAAATTAAACGACGTTGAAGCAAGACTTGAACTTGAATAGCTTCAACGAAAGTGAGTTTGAAAATTCCCGGTGAAAATGATGGCGGACATATCAGGACCTGACTCAATTTAAATGAGCATAACTCCGGCCTCCAAGGCTACAACGCAAACAATAGGGTAGCGCTGCAAAAAAATTATCAGTACTTGAGTTGAGGAACTAACTTAATGGACGCGCCGTTAAGGAGTCAAAGTTTGGGTTTGAACCCCGAAAAAGGTTAGCCTTCGAGGATTGTGAGAATGACTATGGTGACGTACCTGAACCAAGCAAAACTCGTTCGACTCCACGAAGCCGTTGGTAAGTGAGGACCGTGGAGAAATCCAACCAACACTGTCAATGGAAACTCGGTCATTCAAAAAATGGAATGAAGCTGATTTACTTCAAACGAACTCGGATTTGATTCAAGTGAGTCTAAAACAACGTTCGAAAGGTCTGTGAATAGGGTGAGTTGTGATCGAACAAGATTTGCCGCAACTCGGCTAGATATGACGATGAGGCGTCAAATTCGATGCAGCGCAGGCGTAGAATATTAGGGTTCGAATAAATTGTATTGCGGTTCTGTGAAGGAATTGAGGATAGATAATCGAAAAAATTGAAGCGCATACCAAAATGTATGTGAAGTACATGGTCAGTAATCTAAAGTGGTCAGTAAGTGCGCTAAATTTAAGCCAAGGGCCGCTCAAGGGAGGTCTGGGTGAGGGCAGGAGGTCAGTGTAAACTCAAATGCGATGAAGCAGAAGTATGAACACACCATGATAGACAATGATCAATAATTTAAGCACAGTCCCCGCGGAAAGGGTACAGCCAAGTCGATTGATCAGACGGTGTTGGTATGAAGCTATTGAAGCTCGGGGGACGCTGATACGGTCGAGGAAGTAGTCCACAGGACGGGTGGTTCAAATCCTGGAGACAAATAAAAAGGTCAGATTCAGGAAGGGATGCGGTGAATCGAATACATACATGTTATGCTAGGCATCAGAAGTCCGAGTCTTGAAATAAAAATCGAACGGCATTCGGAGGGCGGCATGAGCAGGGACAAGGAACCCCAGAGCAACGCGCCGTGAAGCCGGTTTGAGAGGCAAGTCGGCGGTCAATCGTGCAAGTCAGATAATACATAGCAAATGAAGGTGGTCCGAGTCCTACCCATGAGTGCGCCAGAAGTTGAGAGGAATTCGATGGGGTTTTAGGGTGATTACAGCCAACGACAGTACCGAAGGCGCGGATCAAAATTTTCCAATTTTAGAGATTTTTGATCACTTCGGAAGAATCCCCCATTACTCGCTCAGTTCTACACCGTTCGACCTGTGAGTATGCTAGAAATGTCAGGTTAATTCACGCGCAATTAACCATAGAGTTCAATTTGGCAAAATGTTTTATTTTTGGGTAAGCTCGCAAATTGGGTCGAGCGCACAGTAAATTCACCGTAGTAATGTCATTACACATCCAATCGGGCCCAGTTTTAGATAGGGCCATTCAAGATGTGTCACAATGGACTTCATAGAGACCGAACAGCAGATATACCCCTCAACAATTTTAAAATCAGACCACGGGGATCTAACGGCGAGAATGTCAAAAATTGTGCATTGACTAGAGAACTTGATCTCAGCAGTCATGACTGCTTATTAGAGAACCTTAGGTAGGCATTCAACTTGAAAACACACCCAAAAGAGTGCAATACACATCCCGAATCGCTAATTAGACGCGTCGCGTCGCGTACCATCATCACGTGGTCACCAAAGTCACAATCTCCGAACTCCGAGTCCGCACTCCCTCCACATCACTTGGACGCGCGTCGTGCCTTATCCTCCCATCCACAGAGTACATAGCTTTCCCTTGCGCCTCAACTAGCCTAGCAAAAGTAGAAAGGAAAAGCTAGCGGTGTGTTGTAGAACCTGCGGGGTTGACTCTCTTTCGCTCCCTCACACTTGTCTAGATTATGTTTCCTGTGGTTCCCACACCCATCCTGGATAAAGCGGAGTCGATGGATGGCCCTCCTTCTTCGTTTTCGTCCACTCCACAAGTTCTCAACGAGAAGCAGGTGGGGTTTTCTACTTTCTGGTTCTATGAACCGTACTGAAGCTGTTCCGCTCCCGCTGGTGCTGTCCTAGAGGAAAACCGATCACGATGCCAAGCAATCCTCAGGCGGTGCACACCATAGATCTAAGCGCAGTGTACCAATTGCTTTTGAACGAGGTTTCCGGTGAGTGGGATTCATTTGGCACTTATTCCGCTCTAACTCTCGAGTCAACCGTGAGCAGTCTGTCCCTGCTCTCTGCCGTAGCGTGCAAAGAATGCTTGTCCACGGGCCTTATCTGCTCCTTCCATTCCATTCTGGTGCCTCGTGATGGAGGAGGGGATATTTGAGGGCACAGATATAGCATGTCGATAGCAAAAAATGTTGAACTTGAACAATTACCTGGTCATTTTATATCAGGTATACAGAGGATGAGAATGTCTATCCAACACACCAATAATTCACTCCCTTCAGTCAAACACACGTCTCAAAATCACCGTGGGTCGCATTTGGTCACTGTAAGTCACATCAACAGTGTGAACGCGCGTCTTCCTTTCCTCCATCTTCGTCGTTTACCATGGCTAGGAAACGCCGTCAGAATCCTCTTCGGCACCATTACTCAAACGATCTGAAGCGTCGTGTCATCCACATGTCCCAACGACTACATCTGAGCTCCAGCGATATATCCAAGGTGCTCGACATGCCTCTGCGTGTCGTACAAAGGGTCCGGCAGGTTTGGAATGAGATTGGCGAGGTAGTTAGAATGCGAGCACGCTCCGGAAGAGCCCATTTGATGTCCAGAGAGGCGGTGAATGTGGGTAGTTTCCCACCTGAATATTTCTGCTACATTCATATCTGCAGATGATGCTCGCCATGCTCGAGCATTCACCAGATCTATACCTCGACGAAATCCAAGATCAACTGTCGAGTGTGCATGGGCTCGAACTGTCCTTGAGAACCATCAGCCGCACTCTCAAGCGGCTCGGAATGACGATGAAAAAGGTATGATAATCAGTGATATTCAAACTTGGACTCAATTCCTATTCAGCTTTCGAAACCTGCGGCTGAACGATGTGAGGAAGCTCATCGGGATTTCGTTTTTGAGGTCGGCCAATACCCCGCGGAATATCTCGTTACCGCAGACGAAGCTGCAGTCAACATCTTGACCACGTATCGTGCGAACGGGTGGGCATTCAGAGGTGTCCGAGCTCGTAAACCATGCAACTTTGTCCGTGGTACCAGGTATGTCTTCCATTTGCCAGTTCAACTTATTCTAATCCGAGTCCTTCTTTGAGGTACTCAATGCTCCCTGCTATTACGATCAATGGCTTGATCTACGGGCACGTCAAAATTGGTGGATATAATGGGGAGCAATTTGTCGAGTGGCTCGAAGGTTTGCTTGAGGTTATGAACCCCTATCCGGCTCCGCGAAGCGTTCTGATCCTGGATAACTGCAACATCCACCACGTTGACGCCGTCGAGGAGATGTGCACCGCCAAGTAAGGGTGTCTTCATTGTTTTCCTTCAAATTCTGACATCTCTCCAGAGGAATCAGGCTCCTTTATCTTCCCCCGTACTCGCCTGACTTCAATCCAATCGAAGAATGTTTTTCTTGGATCAAGCACTTCATTCGGCGTCATGGACTAGAGTTTCGGCGAGTCTGTGAAGGCGATGATAAGGCTGCACCTTATCTTTACTTGTATAATGCTATGGCTCAGGTTACAGCGGAGGCGTCGAGAGGCTGGTTCCGTCACTCTGGGTATTTGTAGTGAATTATATTGCATTGAATTATAATGCGCGCATCGCGACTTGAGTTATATACGTATTAGCAACCAAGAAATATCCCGACATTTGTCAGGGGCTACTGGCGTGCACGCCTCGCCGCCTTTTCTAACCGTTTCACCTCCTTCTTCACATGCTTTACAAGAAACTGGGCGTCACCGAGAGCCGCGTTCCCAAATTGGTCCGTCCCTAAGTCCGCCGCCGTCAGGTCAATGATTTCGCTAATGTCAAAGAACCGAAGGGTGTTCAAAGCGTCACCAACATCCCCGAGTCCCTGCCGCTCGGGGTGTAGATTGACAAGATGATTGATGAAGGCGATGATTGATGGGTACAAAACCCCTAACTCGTCTGCTGGATCACTCGACAGCATTGGTCGACGAGGAGAGGGAAATTGTGGGGCTGGTGGTGGCTGGAGATATGGTGGCGGGGGATACCCCGGAAACCCAGGCATGCCAAAGCCAAGAGGTTGCATCGGAGGCGGGTACCATCCGGGGTATGCCAGCTGGGCTGGGCCGGGCGCAGGACTAGTGGCTTTCCCTTTTCCATGAAACATACTGAACAAGTCGCCTTCGGGCGGGGTTTTCACGGTAACTTTCTTTGTTCCGCATGCCTAGGCCCAATGATAAGCTCCAATCGTTTTTGAAGACAAAATCTTACTAGGCTGATGCACCACCCACGACGTTGCGGAAACGACAGAGCCACATGATTGCCGTTGCGGTCGATCTTACAGAGGTGGCCTGGCCCACACTTGACGCAATTGCCGTACTCTTTCTCCAGTTTCAACATCGCCTCTTTTTCAGCCCCTGCAAGATCCACGTCGTCGTCGTTCTCTGCATCGGAGTCGTCGTTTTCGAGGTCCATTATTGCCATTTTACCTTTCTTCCCCTTTACTTTGGGAGCGGACTTCTTATGCTTGTCGCGCAGAGAAAACATGTACTGGTAGGATTAGCTCCAGGAAGCGGAAAGAATATTGAGGGAAGAACGTACATTCTCAGGAAGCACGGTAATCATGACACTGACATCCTTCTTGGCCTTGACCTTGGCCGTTGCATCGGTGATCAAGCCACTCCAATCGTCGTCAGTCTGAAGATTGATTGTCGGAGTTTTTACGGTTGATGAAGATAACTTATATGCGAGTGTAGGCTTCCGCGGTATAGTGACGCACCCGATGGTCTCGTACATGACCTCTCGGGCATCTTCAAACGTCGTCGAGTTGGTGATCGACACACGTTGATTTCCCTCGGAAGTTGCGGCAGGAATCATAAAAACTAACACTGCGGTATTGCTGAGTAAAGATGCGGAAGAAGAATGCAGAATATATGCGGACCTATGGGGAGTGGTTCAGGTGCAACCACTTCGATATCATCATCAGAGTCCGATGCCACAGTCTTGGCCGGCTCTCAAGGAAGAGTCAGTTGAATAAAAGGTTGTAATTACGTCCAAACTTACTCTTTTTCGCGGTGGGTTTGGGGACTTTGGGTTTCGCCTTGGGCTTCGGTCCTGGTTTCTTTCTGGTCTTTGGAGGGGGAGTAATCTCGCTATCATTCTCGCTGTCGTATTTCTCGGTCGCCTTGGGCTTTGGTACGGGCTTTTTTGTGGGCCGTTTGACAGGAGTATCATAATCGGACACATCCGATGTCACGGCCTTTCGTTTCAGGGGACGGCGCGACAAGGCTTGGTCCACTGTGACTTCGTCTGGGAACTCCTCTGCTGAAGCCGGAGCCATTGGGGTTTCTGAGTCGGGGAAATCGAGTCGTTGGGTGTCGTCGCTCGGCGAGGTAAGTGAGCTGGCAGCCTGTAGTTTTGAGACAGCTTGGGCTCTAGCTCGAGCAGCAATTCCCTGTTTGCGCTTCCTAGCAGCTATAAGGCTTGCAGAGTTCGCCATGCATGCCAAGATACACGACGCGCGTCCAAGTGATGTGGAGGGAGTGCGGACTCGGAGTTCGGAGATTGTGACTTTGGTGACCACGTGATGATGGTACGCGACGCGACGCGTCTAATTAGCGATTCGGGATGTGTATTGCACTCTTTTGGGTGTGTTTTCAAGTTGAATGCCTACCTAAGGTTCTCTAATAAGCAGTCATGACTGCTGAGATCAAGTTCTCTAGTCAATGCACAATTTTTGACATTCTCGCCGTTAGATCCCCGTGGTCTGATTTTAAAATTGTTGAGGGGTATATCTGCTGTTCGGTCTCTATGAAGTCCATTGTGACACATCTTGAATGGCCCTATCTAAAACTGGGCCCGATTGGATGTGTAATGACATTACTACGGTGAATTTACTGTGCGCTCGACCCAATTTGCGAGCTTACCCAAAAATAAAACATTTTGCCAAATTGAACTCTATGGTTAATTGCGCGTGAATTAACCTGACATTTCTAGCATACTCACAGGTCGAACGGTGTAGAACTGAGCGAGTAATGGGGGATTCTTCCGAAGTGATCAAAAATCTCTAAAATTGGAAAATTTTGATCCGCGCCTTCGGTACTGTCGTTGGCTGTAAATCTATTGAATCCAGTTGAGATCGAATTTGAGAGCAAGATGTAGTCATCGTTGAAGCCGCTGTGAATTTTGACGTCGTTGAAGGACAGTGTGAAGCCGTCGAAGCCCCCAAGGAACCGAAGAATTGAGGTAAAATTAAGGCACAGTCATCTGTGAAAAAGAATAAGCAACCTAATAAAAGGAACGGTGAATTGCGCACCTTGCCCCAGTTGAGGCCAAAACTGCGCAGTGGTTAGATTGAACGGTCCAGAAGGGCTAGTGAAGCCCTAGAAAAGTTCAAAAAGCAAGCAAATGAGTTAAAGGGCAAAATTGAAGCATCCTCGGTTGAAGAATCGATATCATGTCGTGGACAATCCCTACCGGTATCCTGGTTTTGCGAGCCCAAGACTGCCTTGTCTCGTGCGAAATACAGGCTGCTCTGGGATGCTGTAGTGGACCACAGACTAAAAGAGCTGAATATTAAATTGTAGGATAATAAATGAGCTCACCGCGGAATTACGGAAGAAAAATAGGTTTGTAGGTAGATTTCGGCCCAGAGAGGTCTCATCATATCAGGAAAAGGCCCAATGTCTATCGGGGTCTATCGGTGTCTATCCGGTCTATGGGAGACTAGTCCAGTCTATTAAGACCAAATAGACCGATAGACGCCGATAGTACAATGATGTTCTAGCACCAGAGAACACGAAAAGAGGGGGGAAAGAAAGCATTGAGGGCATCTGCTGGGACTTGTATTCAGGGATTTCAGCCGGCGAGTCCATGGTTCATCTAGCCACTGTGGGGAGTGATCACACTCAGGTTGAGTGACCACTCACTCAAATTCTGTATTACACACTCGGGTTGAGTGCGTGCAACTTGAGTGATCTTTGGGACACTCAAGTCAAGTGTGATTTTTACACTCCACCCCAACGCACTCACCCTGAGTGAGGTTTCTTTTCTTCTTGTGCCGGCCTGCCGGACTGTTCCGTACTCTCGGCTTTCCTAATCCTTGATGATGGTGGACCTGTTTGCCGCGGAGGGTGCCGCATCAATAGATCAAACTTTTCTTGCTTCCGCTCGCTTGCCGCTCGCTTCCTCGTTTGCACTCCCGACTTGTAGCAACTTGGTAACATCTTACTGAGAATCCTTTGGTAACCCCTTGAATCATCTGTCTCATTGCAGCTGAATTATTATACTGGTACATCTCTTGGCTTGCTCTTGGTGGTCTTTTCGACTCATCCTTTCGGCACTGCGTCGACAGCATTCTAAATGGCGCGCACCCAGCCCAGAAAACAGGAGAAGAAGAAGAAGAGTAACACAAATTATAAAATCTGCAACTGCAAAAGCACCTGCGGCAAGCTAGGTAACATCATTCTGACCGACCAGGACCGCGACAATATCCGGGCCTTCAAGCTCAAGATGGTTTCACAAATGCCATGCACAGCGTATAATCTGATGGTTTACTCATTTCGCCACAAACTCGCTTTGAGCTCGGAGTGGGTTATGTTGCATAGAATCGCCATCCTCGCTCGGATCGAGCCGGTCTGGTACCCATGTTGCGTCAACTCCTGTGCAGCATACTTGGGAGCTTTCCGTGACCTGACCGAATGCCCCTATTGCGATGAACCTCGCCTGTTGAAAACAGGAAAGCCTCGTCGCATGTTCACCTATCTACCCATCATCCCCTGTCTTCAAGGTTTGTTCCAGAACCCAAAATCTATCCAGGAGCTCCTCTACCATCACAATTACAAACACATCCCCGGCACAATATCCGACGTCTTTGACGCAGAGCACTATCGCACCCTCTGTACCAGGAATGTTGTTGTCGACGGCGAAACCCTTCCGTATCGCTATTTTTCTGGCAAGTACGACATGTGCTTGGGATTATGCACGGACTCGTACCTTCTTTTCAAACGCAACCGCGGCGGTCCATCTGCCACCCCAATGCTCGTTCAAAACTTCTGTATTCGACCCGAAATACGCACCCACATCGATGGAATCGGCTTGATGTCCACCGGTGTTATTCCAGGTCCTCATTCGCCGAAGCACATGCACAGTTTCTTTATACCCTACGACGAAGAATGTGCCCAGCTTGCCCGCGGAGTGCGCACGTTCAACGCGCTTGACCAAAGCTTCTTCCAACTCCGTGGATACAACATCTTCGAGACGGGCGACATTATTGCCATCGAGAAGTCGTTGAACATCAAAGGCCACAACGGTTTTTGTCCTTGCAGATCATGCGAGATCAAAGGTGTCCGCAACGTGGCCGGTGGAGGTAAAATCTACTATGTTCCTCTAACTTGGCCAAACGGACGCTCCTGGGATCCAGCTGCGCTTCCGATGCGCTCGCCAGAGCGGCTTGCAGATGTGATGGAGAAGTTGAGTCTGTGCACCACCGAAACCGCCAGAGACAAGATCCAGAAATTCCACGGCATCAAGGGACTACCAGCCTTACGACGTGTTGGTTCTCTCGTCTATGGTCGGTCTGCTCCATGGGAGTTCCTGCATCTCTTCATTGAGGGCAACGTTCTCAATCTCATTCACCTGTGGAGTGGTCGATACAAAGGTCTAGATACAGGTAACGAAGATTACGAGATCCCGGATGCCGTTTGGGAAACCATCTGGGAGGAGACTGCTGCTGCCGTTGAACATCTTCCGGCCAGCTTTGTTCGCGTTCTTGGCGGCAACCCAGCATACTACAACGCTGAGGCGTGGTGTTTCTGGTTCGTTTACCTTGCCCCTGTTCTGCTTGAAGGGCGATTTTCCGACGTCAAATACTACAAACATGCTTGCCAATTTGGCGACATTATCAAGTTCTGCTTGCGCTTCAGCGTCACCCACGTCCAGATTGAGGATTTGCGGACGAATATTCACGATTGGGTTCATAAATATGAAGAGTAGGTCGTTCTCCGGCAATTAGTATTCGTCTAATAAGCATGATTCAGGTTCTATTACCAGTACTCCGAGGACCGCCTCTCAGCATGTCCGTTAATCGTCCATGGTCTCGTGCATGTCCCCGACGATCTTCTTTTTTGCGGCCCGTTATGGTCAACCTGGTCATTTCCTATTGAGCGATACTGTGGCATTTTGCAGGCTGCTCTACGCTCTCGATCTCATCCCTGGGCAAATCTCAACAAGATTGTCCTTCATCGCGCATACCTCGAACAATTAGCTGCCCGGTACGACTTGGACGAGGAGCTATCCGGCCCAACCACGCGCACAAATGGCTTGTCAAATGGTGAATTTGTATACGCCAAGTGTAAGTGCTTACTTCTCCACTTCTTTTTGAAGCCTCCCTCATTTGTTAATAGATCCTCAAGCCATTTTGCGTCTCCCCTACAAAAAAAAGTTCCAACCGCCTCAAGAGGTACGAAAAAAGGCTGCCGAATATTTTGCAGCAGTTGTGGGAAAGCGCCAGAAGGATATACTCCCTCTTCTGCCCGAGATCATGCCGAGCTACGGAAAACTTCGGATTGTGGACGGTGACTGTATCCGAAGCGCCTCAGCAAGTGGTGATGGCTCTCGCCCGGAGCGAGATATGTCTTTCATCCGGGTGAGTTACAATGCCTTCTACTCTTCAAGAAGCTGAGCTTCGGTTGCAGTACGAAATTCAAACTCGCCGGCTCGTGACCGAACCGTGGCAATCACAATTGTGCTACGGACAGCTCGAACAAGTCCTGGTATGTGACCTACCAAAGAATGCGACCCTCGGTACACTATCAGGGAAGAAGCGGCTGTTAGCCGTGATTTTTCCATGCCAAAACACGCGTGGCAAGGATGCCGCGCTCGAGATCACTACTCATCGAGGAATGGGGCCGGTGACTGTTGTGGACCTGCAGTGTGTGGTTGCGGTGGTTGGAAGACTACAGACCAGGGGGTCATGGAAGCTGATTGACGGGACGGATGGTTTGATTAGGCCAGAGTTTGTACAGGAGATAGGGGAGGAGGAGGGAGCGAGAAGTTAACCTTTGAATTTGTCTGCTTCAATCCCTTGACACACCTCGGCCGCACTATTGTGATCAGATGATAGAAAGGTGCAAAAACCTTCTAGGGATTCGGGTCTCATCGGGTGGATGATGCACTGTCGGTAGTGTTTTAAATTCTAGGCAGCCGTGACAAGGTGTGACCTCAATACGTGCAAACAGGAAAAATTACTTTCCTTGCTCGAGGCAGCTTGGGGGATACTGTTCTCGACGCCAAAAGATGAAATACTAACTCCTCAAACTTTGTACCGACTCAGCATTCCTTAGCTGGATGATCCCCTGTTGTAATTCTTTTTTCTTTACCGAACTCAACCAAAGTTGGCCATTACTGTACACAAATTTGAGGTTCAGAGTGGGGCTCTGGACTGCTAAACCAACTTTTGCTGAAAATTTTCTAGGCCAGTACTCACCAAGATTGAATTGGGACCACTGTCAGCGCGCGATCGAGCACTCTGTAACCGTGATGTGCACGTGATCGCGTCATCGCGTCATCCACTTCGCTCGCGCTTCTTCCTCCCGCCATCATGGCCCGCTCAAAAGCTCTCACGAACGCTGCAGAGGTCAACCACAAGCTGCAGGAGCAGCTTGCTGCAGCTCAGGCTGAAATCAGTCTGTCCCTTCCACATATGTGACTAACTCAGCGCAAACTCGGTGTCAGGCCAGTATAAGCAGCGCGAGGCAGCGCGCCGGAAAGCCACGACCACCAAGAACCTCATTGCACGCCCACATGGACAGCCGGGCCGCGACTATAACCTTCAGACCGAGATGCGCTTGGCGAAAGACACAGTTCACTTCCGCAGACTCCATGCAAGTGAATTGTCCAAGGTCTGCGACGCGCGTCTAACATATAAATTTCGTCAGAGAATCGTGAAGGACAGAGTCCATCAGGAGTTAGATGTTTCTACCACCATCTCCAAGCAGGATAAGACTCGGGTGGACGCGACAGTCATAAAGGTGCGTTGTAAAACTTGCAAAAAGATTTGCTGCTAACCCTAGACATTTAGATTGGAAAAATTGCACCGTACTTCCGACGTTTCGCCGGCTTATGGCCCGTCAGAAATATGATTCGCACCTACTTGCTCAATATGCAGAACAGACGACGCACTGACCTTGAAAGTGAGAAGGAATGGACGGAAGATAACGCTAATGGAGTGGATCCAGACGAGGAGGAGCGGGAAGGGGATGCGGACGAGGACAAACAAGCTGAGGCGGACGACGAGGATGTAGATGAACAATCCGGAGAGGAGGATGCAACGGGCAAGGGCGAGGGCGAGGGCGAATATTCTGATGAGGAGGACGAAGAAATTAGTATCCTAGCAAAGGTCAGTTTCTCTGTGCCTTTTAACGCTGTTCTGACGATAGCATCTCAGCGTAAAGCCCCTGTTTCCGCGCCAAAGGTACGTGAATATGTGCCCAGAATATATATAGGTTCCTCATTCTGTGCTTTAGACGACAAAAGCTGCACTGAAGAACAACACCGCGTCCGGTCAAGTGAGTCTGGCTACGCTGCCTCCATTATCGATGCTAATATATTGATGAAGAAGAGGAAGGCGGCTGATCCACCGGCTGATGCCTCGGCGGCAAAAAAGGTATGTGTTTAATTCCAATAAGCCCCTCTTGTTCATAATCTGGCAAGCACAAACCCGCACCGTCCACGCCCAAACGCAGTCCTCCTTCCCGTGCTAAGAACCCAACAGCCAAGGTATTAACCTGGGCCGACGTTCCTGCCGAGTGCCCTGCTGTCTTGTGCGAAGATGACTTGCCCGCGGAACAAAACGACCGACTGCTTGCTCTTTTTCAACGGCTGGAAGACCTGTGTTTCAATGTCGGCCCCCAGGGTCGCGGCGTCTCCCTCCTCCACCTCGAAATCTGTGCCGCCATTACAGAGGAGAAGAAGAAGGCCAACTATCTTCGCATCGGTGCACACAATGAATGGCCTCTCGACATCGACTTCGCTGCCGTTGTCCCTCGTATTCTTGAACTCAAGGAAACTGTCCTCGATATGTTCCGTGATCCCGAAATCCTGTGGGATTGCCCGATATTCCAACATTTCCTCCGCAACATCAACCACAAACTCTTCCTATTTTGCAAATCAGAATCGAAGGCAAATTTCAAGAAAGCGGTTCTTGGCCGCCGGTGTGGATAGTAAGTTGTCCCATGTTTTGTGTAATAAAGCCCTGACCGACTCCGTTCAGCTACGGCCCTAAGGGCGATGATGAAGACGACGCCGTGACTTATGAACTCCACCGCAAAAACATTCGTGCTATGAAAGGCGGGACGAACCACATCTTTTCTCAGGCGTTCCCGTACATCAAGCTGGTTCGTAGTTTCCTTTCAACGATATTACCGCCACTCTGATATTCTTCCCTCAACAAGGACGAAAAAAAACCTAAAGTGCCTTCTATTCTCCCTCGATCCATTTCTAACACTGAACTTCATTCTAGCCCAAGACTGAAAAAGCGCCAAGGCCTCAGGGACTCAGCTTGCTGGACTTTGAAGAGGTGAGGCTTAATCACCGACACCATTTGCTACCACTGATCCTCTTCATCAGCCCAATCCGAATCCAAAGAAGCGGCCCGTTCCAAAACCAAAAAATAAAGTTGTTACGTCGGCGGTAAATATTTCTCTGTGGCTTGAGATTGATATGCTGACTGTTCTCAAGGAGGCAAAGAAGGAAAATACAGCGCCTGCGTTTGGGGGGTATGGACTTCGTTCTCAGAAAGCAAAACTGGCGGAGTAAGGACTTTAATTTGCATGCTTAACTAGATCGCCACAGAGCTTCCACTGCCCAGAAATGTGTTCCTATCCATGCTGTACTCACTAGAACTAAAGTCTAATTCATTTGCAACACGAACCTTGGATCTTCTCACACCCGATAAGGCAAAATCTCCCCATATGGGAAAAGTGTATCCAAATGTATATAAACAGTGTAGCCCGCGTGCCGCGGCAGAGCCCGCTATGTAAGTCTAGCGTCGAGTTTATATTTACCTCGGTGCACAACATTTCTGCTCTCATCTACATGTCAGTTCAACGTCCTATGCTCTCAACTTCGAACCTGAAGACCGGCGACTTGTTTCATACAGCCCTCACATGAATTGACAGGTATAGTGTATCCTTAAACCATTCTAGGTCCTTGAGCGACGAAGACACAAGGGGTTGGAGATTGTGCGAAGGGCTCCACAGGACCAGAGGTATTCCTTGCTACACCGAGACTCTATGCGACTGCGAGTACTAATTTTCGTACGCTAGGCACACCATCCACACGGCTGGGTGCCACACCCTCCGATCGACGTTGGAAAAAGAAAATCGCCCTTCTGAAAGTCCAGCGCCCACATGCAGTAGTTCTGGTAGCGATTAAAAAAACAAACATGTCACCCCAGGTCATTGACTCACCCTCGTCTTGCCCACGTTCTTATCGAGTCGCTTCATCGTGCAGCAGAAGGCGATGCCCTCACCGGCTATCAAGGACCTGACGCGATCTGACCTTTCTGCGCGGCAGTGTCTGAATAGCACCTGCGAATCCCGTCGTCAGCCAGTGGCATTAGTTTTTAAACCCACTCACATAGAAACAGTCGTCTTTTGGCCCACATCCATCGAAACAAGCGCTCAAGTCTAACCAGGAATCACCGACGTTGCCGTCCAGGTCGGAATCGGCATCCAAAATTCCACGTAAACCTCTCAATTGTTCTCCATACACGCGTTTTCCTTCGCAGGCACTGTTGGACGGCGCGCGAACCCTGAGGCAAATAACTTGGCACGAAACTTCGAAGTAGCACCATCGCTACAGTACGGAAAAAAACGGGTTAGCGTCGCGGGTTTCCCCTTTTCTCTTTGGTTGCTTACTGGTTCCGACACCCAGTCGACTTCTCCCACTAAGATATTGATTCGCGACATCCGCCGAGGCTGGTGCTCCCAACCCGGTAATAGGGGATCGTCCTCCAAGAAACAGAAATTACATCCGGTTTTCCCGGATGACTCCCTTACAGCCGCGAAGTCAACCCCGTACTCGACGGCCGTCAGCGCCAACCGCCCAGCCTGTTCCAGGTGCTGAAGCAGCAACATCACCGTTTTGCGCAGAAAGCAGAGGCGGGGTCGATCACTTGACCCATCCCTATACGACCCCTCTTCACAACTTTGTTCAGTGGACGACTCCACCGGAGAAGAAAGGAGGCATTCACGCAGTAGTACGCGCTCGACTCAGAGAGGTCGTTTAACCATTTGTAGAAAGCCTCAACACAGCGAAGTTGCTACCCCTGCTTAACGTTCTGTTTGCTACAAATTTTGCAAGAAAACCCGACGCGAATATCGCACGCATAACTCTGCCCGACCCTGGGGATTTCGTCAGGGTCGTACAATGTCGACTCGACTACGGCCAGTTCGTAACCCTGAATGAACACCGATTTCAGCGGGCGGTGTAAGAAGTCGCAGCACCGACCTTGACAACACCTCCAGCCGGATGATGATCGCGACGCTCGAGAACCAACTTGCAACATAATATTTTCCCTACGACTTCAGGTACGTCGTATAGTTCCTTTACAGCGGCACTTTCTCCTTCTGTTGTAGGACGAATCACGATCTAGGAGCACAGAAGATAATCCGTAAAAAATTCAAAGAAACGATGCTCACAAAGCGAATGACTCACGTAAAAATGGCCCTTCTTGGGGTGCAAACAGATATCTTCGCGCACCACATAAAACCAACAATCGACGACCTTCCCAGGCTTTTGACCATCAGGACCTGCGTAAATCCCACGAACGACCACCTACCAAGGTGAGCTCGTCGGCGTCGATAATATTTCTCAAGGTACCGAGCTGTTTGCGATAGAGATTGATACTTTTACATGTAGCGTTTGTCGGCGGTCCCAATCGGATGTAGTAAGTCTGATCATCCTTTAACCCCCGAGTCGCCATCAGCTTGCTACATGGACAGCCAAGTTAACTCACCACAGAATGCACTTGCCTGATTTCACCGAAAGCCAACGTCCTGAACTCCGGCAACAATTTTCTCTCCTCACAGTGGAGCTCGATTTCTGCTGATATGTTTGATTTGAAGTCGTACACAGACTCGAAGCCGTCGGTTCGCTCCCTGACCGCGAAGAAGTCCCGGTTGTAGACGGTTTTAGCGAGCGACACACGGCTAGCTTTGAGATTGGCCAGCATGGTGACAGACGAAGAGAGCGTCCGAGCCCCTAGCGTAAAAGGGTGTTTGATCAATTCTGTCCCTTTATCTTAAACCTCCGCACAGGTTAACAGCAGCTACCGGAGCCTTTGCCAGTGTACACGCAGTCGCCACAGCGGAAAAATCACGTTCATAGACAGTCTTAGCCATCGTTCAGCCTAGCAAGCATATCACCATGAAGAAGGAAGGAACGAAGCGTCACTCGAGACGACTAGTTGCCCGGACAAACCCAAGTGGGTTTAAAGTGTAGCCGTATTACACTCAGTTCCAGAGGAGCAACCACACATGCTCGTGTCGATAATGCAAAACCGGTTCATTCTAGCGACTGACAAGCTCCACATTCCGGCCTAATTTCAAGGGACACACACATAGCATCCCAATGACCCGTTTACATCACAGACATATCCCGGCCCAAGCACCCCATGTTCGGAAGCGCAAGTTTGCAGGCTTACTAGTTCCAAATGATAAGACTATTTTCTTTTCTTCTCAGCTAAAGTTACGGATGCACCGGAAATAGAAACTTACCCGTTCCAAATTATCACGGCTTGATTCGTTCTTGTGGAATCGATTGAGAGTCACCTTACAGGCAACCAGAGAACCGATTTCCAATTTCTCCGCGAAGCCCTGCACCAGACGCGTACGGACGACGACCTCAGTTGGATTGGAATTCGACTCGGAGCCAGAAGGAATCCCATCGTTCTCCAAAAACGATTTGGTAATCACCCCCCCCTTGACGAAAGGTTAACCAAGGCATAAAGCTGACTATTTACCCACCCATTGTATAGTGTCACTTTCGACGACGTGGCGCAAGGCTGACACTTGCATGTTCCACATATCGACGAGAGCGCACGAAACCCCTGCGGGACACCTGAGATGGACAACCGTCATCTGCGAGTTCTGAAACGCGCAGTCAGAACTGTCTAAGCCCATATCGCGCAAGTAAAACAGTACACACCGAGTCATATGCGAAAGCTACCTCGCCGAAAACGTTGCCCACATAATCCCATTGAAATTCTTTGCATTCGACGTCGACCTCCGTGTCCAGCTCAGGTAGCGCCTTGAAAGAATACCGAGAACCCCTGCTAACGCTGCATTGACGGACGGCGGCGAAGTCAAAGTCGTATAGAGCCAACGCCACGGTACGGTGTCCATACGAGCACATTCGGGACAGCATGACGGGGGAAGTAGGATGTGTTACAGGAGGGCTTTAGACACAGGAGTCGGTTGTTTCAGATCGAGCACGGTGAAGCTAAGAGAGAAACAGGTGATGCAAAAGTAATTAACAAAAGGCGCAATCGCCTGGCCCAAAGTCGCACTCGTACCCAGCGCCCTTGACCTCGTCCGCTGAAGTTCGAAGTAGTACCAAGAAGTTCGCCAGCAACTTATACTCCTGTCCAACGCCTTTTCAGATTCACCTGGGTAAGAAAGGCTGTCGTGACTTACCCGGCACAATTTTCCAACACCTTCTAATTCTCTGCGCTCCATCACGACCCAGGTCCCCACGAGGGAGCCCATTTCCACATCGTCGATGTCCCGCCCCATGAGTTCATTCCCCGTGTAGCGGATCTACCCAAACGAGTGAACGCTCAGCGCGCGTGGAAGCGAGGGCAGAGTGTTGACGCACATAAATGCAGCCGTCTTCGAAAACCATTCCCATACTCTCATTTTCAAACCAAGAACATTTGACGCCGTCTTCCTGTAAGACGATGATCAGTGCCACTAGTCGCATAGAGACACAGGCTGCGTACCAAGTCACTTTCGCTCCAGATAATTGTGTTCCGCAGCTGCGTGAATTGGCGATAGTACACCTTCTTAATATTACAACGTAGGTTCGAGGGGCATTTGATCCTAAAGTAGATGTCAGGCCCGTACTTTCACGCCGTCAGCCAAAAAACCAGCAGATACACAGAGCCACCCACAGCAACACGGTCGATTTCGCCGAACAACGACGGAACGTGTGGCTCCAATCCGCCCCTCGCGAAAGGAGTGGCGTCGTTTTCGTCTCGGACACTCTTGTAGCTGAAGACGCTAGTTGACCTTTCAGACCTATCTCTTGTAGGCGCGAAATCCTGATCGACTGTCGAATCGGCCACCGTAGGCTGAGTGCTATCGACGAACTCGGACAGGTCGAGTGACAACATGGTGGTAGGAGACAGGGACAGGAAGAGGAGAGATCACCATCCCCTGGCACTCAGATCTGTGGGGCGGCTGCGTCGCTGCGAAGGTTCCCGAGACACAGCCACTGACGCCTTCCCGAGTCGAAACTCTGTCGCGCAAATCAACATCCCACAAAAAGCAATGAACATTATCGAAGGACAGTAGTGGGGTTACATGCAAGCCTCGCATCTATCCGAAACGCAGTCGCAAGTATACGAACACCCTTTCCGTGGAAATTCACTATCGGCGAGGCTTCTAACGCGTCTGGCGACGAGGTAGTAGTGCTGTTTTTTTTTTTTCAGGTTCAACATTCAGACGAAAATCAAATTAAAGGAAGCCCGAGTTCACTCACCAGTCCCATGGCATCGCGATTGTTACGAGCGATGTCGAACCTCTGGAACCACACCACAGTGTCGACGATACGACCCTCCCGGAGCATAACAAGCAAATCGTCGTACATGTGGCCAACTTCGCTGTAGTGGTTTGTTATCTTGGCAACGAAGTTAACCTGTTGAACATAAGCACTCGAGTTCGAAAACATCCGGCTAGACTTACCCAAAAAGTATCCTTCGTGCGATATTCCTCATCCACATAAGGCAACGACGCGAACCACGAACCCGCACATACGCCATTCTGAAATTTGGCTGCCATTTGAGCTGATTTCCGCGTTTTAAGAGAATCAGACATACCGCGTCCGCGGTATCACGCTCGATTATTTCACGCAACGCCCGGAGCTGCCCTTTCCAGATGTCCACCACCGCGCAACTGGCATCTTCGGGACAGCCAAGTTGGACCGCGACGCTATTCTTGTCTTTCTAATGCGCCCGAGTCAGGTCCAATCGGCCCAAAGAACGGAGTACGTACCATAGGGAGCATGAAACGCACTTCGCCGAAAAGATGACATTGAAAGCGTTTCTTAGAGCCACATTTTGTACCGGTCGGCCAAACTATACCGGGCTCCGCAGATGAAGCCACAGAAGAGGCGGTAAGGTCCTTGAACGAGAACCTAGAGCCCCTAGCGGATGCCCTGTCCCTAGTTGCCACTAGGTCATCCGGATACCGGATAAAAGCAAGAGAGCGTGTTTCGCCCTCAACGTATTGCTGCAGATAACTCATTGCGTCTTGGGAGAGGGAAGACGCAGACAGAGAAACGAAGCGAGAGGAAATTCCGATACAGGTATATATACATACAAAATACCTATAGGAGTAGATCAAGGGGGAGGGGTGTACTGGCACATTGGGCAACCGAGCTTCGGATCCCTATCGCACACGTAGTCGGGCGACTTGACGTCGAGATCATGGGGCGAGAGACGGTAAACGTCCGCAACCGTTATGGTGTAGTCCTGTGTAGTGTCTGTAAGCCCCGACACCGTTTTAGTGCTATTTATTACCTTAGTGCCCCACTGCGACGTGTCGCTCTTGCTGAAGCGGAAGGAGACGTCCAATTCCAGGTAGTCCCCACTCCCGAGCGTAATCCCAGCACCCACCCAGGCGACTATGGAAACCTGGAAGGCTACTGGTCATGACGAGATTGTGTCGGCAGGGCAATCAACATACGTAGAAGCATCCCTCGATAGCCGGGTAGGACACACCGGCAAAGGTAGGCGAGAACCAGTCAGTTTCCATAGGGGCTCCCTGTAGTGCGTCAGCAACAATTCCAAAGTAAGAGTGCGAAGCGTACAGAACAATCGTGGTCGTGGTCGACCATCTGTTTCAATTGAGCCAATTGCGCGTCATACAAGAACCGCAATTGACATCCCGCATTGCTCGGGCGACCCAAGCGCACGACAACCCGCGTGCCCTGTTAACTCACAATGAGTGCCCGAGTTATTTGCACCTTTTACGGCCGGAGGCAGCACTCACATGATGTTCGACGAGCTCGGCACGACCGAAGATAGCCCCCGTGTACGGCCTCACAGAGAAACGCCAAGGACATTCCCTGTTGACCGCGAAATCTTCGCATCGTTTAAATGACCAGAAACTTGCGCCCTTCAAGCTCCCGTCCCTAGTGGCAGCAATATCCGCACCGTGAACGGCGTTTGCGAGGAAGCTCTTGGAGCGTTTGAGTGCGTCGGTAGCGAGTCGCTGGCAGAGGGAAGACACAGACATGGATTGATAAGACAGGGTGCCTCGCCCCGCTTTTGTACAACATATAGGGGTAATAAAAGAAACGGTCCGCTAGAGCTTCGATCTTCAGGTTTTTCTCAGACAACGAACCACTGTCAATCTCCATTTTTCGTCTGAAGTATGGTAAGTTGCAGGCGGATGATCAGAGCACGAACACATACACGAGTCGAACCTTCGTCTCAGCTCATCCACTCCTTCTTTCCTGAGCAAATGCATCCCCCCGAGTGGGCAGACACGTCCACCCAAAGACCAGGACATCGCGCTGACAGTGGGATAGGCCGTATCCGGTCGTTCGGTCGATCCCATGGGCAGACTTGAAAAGAAGAGAGACAGACATCCTCTATCTGCGGTGCTTCGAGCTGTCATTGGACACTCCCAAGAGAATCCACAACGGTGCACGTTATCGAGATGGAACCGAAGCGAAAAATGCGACTCGAAATGGTCAGAGCAAGCTAAGAGTCGGTCCTCGGTCTCCGGATCTTCGAAGTCAATACACTCCCTGTTAGGCATGGTGACACTCGCCATACTGGTCCTTGGATACCCAAACCACGCGCCGTAGTGTGTTATCGCTCCGAACAGGTGACTGAAGGGGGAATATGTGACGCTGTCGAGTGCGCTGTCGGTGATTGAACGCGCTACACGGACGAACTCGGTGTTCTCATTGGACGCAGCGAATTTCATGCTATCGTCGAATCCCTCCGGATAGTTGAGATTGTTGAGGAACTTCTCGAACCCGTCGTAGCCAGTGGCGAAAGTGAAAAAACGCAGAACAGAATGATAGGTCGCTCGTGGCGCGCAAAACTCCAAGTGGTAAGGGCGAGAGGAATAATCCAGGAGATAAGGGATGCACTGGCCACAAAGCACGGTCATCGTAGCGGATTGCATGAACCGAATCTCAGCGGGGCACAAGCCAAACCGGACAAGAATGCGATTGACCCCAGCTTGCAGTTCGCGAGTAACAAGTGCTCCAAACTTCCTAGAAGTCCGAGAAAGAGCCATCCGGTCCGCGAGTTTCAAGCAAGGGAGGATGAGGCGGAATAACTCCACTGGAAGACCTGAGAGCGAATCAGAGGGACCACCGACTAGATCTATAATCCGACAAGGCCGGTCGTCAGCTGGAGCGCGAAATACAATCGCGGCACCGCTTACTTTCTTCCGAGGTTCCGGATGGCGGCTGACTGGCGCGTACGTGAGCCATGACAACAGAGAATAGCGCCCTAGACGTCAAGGCTAGCCTATACAGCGACACCACGTCTATCGTGGCTAGCACGGCTCGCCAATGCTCGTCGTATGGTCGACCCTCTAAGATCCGCACGGCGGCGTAATTGTAGACAGACAGCGGCGGTTCTTTCCAAACTTGTTTTGCAAATCATCGCACCAGACATCGACGGCGGATCCAACCATACTCACCGTCGTAGATCCCTTCACCGAACGCGGAGTAATCGAAAAAACTCATCTGTATCGTCGCAGTTCAAGCCGTCGGGAGTAACAGTGATCGATTCACGTCGTAATTCGGGCGAGAATGGTGGTGTGAGGAAGGACAAGTGCGCTCTGGCTCATGGAAGGACAGGTAAACGATGCGATTAAGCCGCGCCGCGTTGATCGGGGATCACATCCATCGTCACAAGCGCCAAACTCTCAGCCAACAGTTCGCGCCATAGCCTCGTACACAATAATTCCTCCTCGTGGTGGTCCGGAAATGACGAATGTTGAAACTGAACGTGTTCCTTTGGCTACTTCTACACAATCAAGTGCTACAAGATGCTACGGTACTGTCGCGAATCGGATGAAGTGAACAAGTTCCAATCAACGTCCAGCTCGAGTGCCCAGAACGTGCACCATTCGAAGCTCTCCGTCAACAAAACTCCAATTCTTAACCTCGCTGGGCCCGCTGTTTCCCAGGACCCATTCAGACACGACTAGATCTTCTGGGAAAGGACTTTGGACCAGCTGAGATGCCTCCTCTGTCGATAATGGCCCGGTTATCTTCAACAACTCCAGCCTCGGAAGGGAAAACGAGGGGACCGCGGCAAGGGATTGCAACGCGGTGAAGACCGACGGTCTACATTCCCGCAAATCCAAGACGCGCGCGTTCATGCATAGCGCTACTACAACGGCCAACTCGTTTCCTCTGAAACCCCACGCGTCCAACCATATGTTTGTGGCTGAGCGGAAGAAGCTCCCCATGTCATGCGGGACGTCGAGCACGGCCGGATCCCCTTCGAGTTCGACGTCCAGTCTATGGAGTGTGGGGAGCACGATGGCCGCCAAAAATCGTCTGTTTTCATCTCCTCGTCTGCGGTACGACAGGGAAAGAAAGCTGACGTTCGGCATGACCGCGACGCCAGATGTTCGGGAATAGTTGTTGCAATAGACTTCCGACATCTGCAACTGCGATAGCGTCCTGTTTCCATGGAGCACGCCTCGCAAATGGTGCCAATTTAATCCATGAAAGTCGTGGAGAGTGAGGCTCGCCAGGCAATCGTACAAAGTTGGCGACGTCCACATCGGCGAAAGGCTGCCGAGAGACAAGTGCGTCAAGCGCATACCAGGGGGCATCACTGGTTCCGTACCCACGGAGTAGCTGCTGGCCGTAACTCGGAGAGAGGACAGGCGTCCCGCCTGGAACTGGTTCACCAGCCCCATCACCGCGTAAAGCTGGGAGTTTTGTCCGTCTGAAATCGTCAACGACCGCACGTGGGGGAAGACGCCGCGCAGCAGTTCGACTGATTTAGTGAGGAAGTCTTCGAACGACGGAATTTTGAGCTCTCGCAAAGGTCCATTGTCGTAGATGACTTGAAAAGGGTGGGGATTTATCTCGACGAACAAATCAGCCGTTTGCCCAGCCTTTCTGAGGCACTCGCGAAGGAAGTCTGGTAGGACTGGTAGCGCAAAATACAACCTGGACCACAGAAGGGGTAGGCCGGCGGCGACTGCCCTCCAATCCCTGCAGACATAAAGAAGATTCCTTCTCCTATTTATGATGTCCAACCAATCTGCGCTTCGAGGCTCCACCACCTCCACGAAGACGACAGAAAGAATTTCCACTGGTAGATTCAAAGCAGGCGCGGGCTGCGGCACGATAGCGCTGGGCGGAGAAGACATGAAAAAAGAGGAGGGTGACCCGTCGATCGTGTGTCACAGGGGCCGACCCGAGGCGCGACAAGATATACCCAGATCTGGGCATACCAACAATCGCACATCGGAACAAAAACCAAGGAAAAAGAAGAAGACAAAAGATGACAAAAAGAAAAGGGAATATCAGGGAAACGGATGGCGGACACACAGTAATCTCGCCGGATCCTGAGTTTTATCGGAGCCTCCTGTGCGGAGGTTCACGACGATGACCCAGTTGTTCGCCGGCAACGACCGGTCCGACGGCAATTAACCGGGCATCATACAAAGAGGTACAGCCACGCAACCGCTTAAGCCTTCATCATGGACCTTACCTCCATCAAGGAGATCCTCGCTCCGACGCCCCATCCGAACATCGCGTTCTTCGCCGCTGAAAGTTCCGCTCATGCTACTAGACTCGTTGGCTCCTACACGCATAACCGGGACTACCAAATCGCCCTAATTCGCTCTGAATCAGAAGGGAACAGTTACGTGTACAAGACCAGAATTAAGAGTAGAGACAGGGCGACGATTACAGCCCTCCCGAAACACGTGTTCTTGCTCGGAGAAGTGCTCCACACCACCGCAATCAACACGCCGAAAACTAAGGCAAGTTCTGCATTCCCATCAAAGAAATGCAAACTTACAGTAATTCTGTGAAGGTTACGCGCATGTTTCTTCGCACTATATCTCACGCGACGGGAACAGCGGCCGAACTCTTCAAGAGGGACGCGTTGGCACTCAAAAGTGTTATACTCGCAGAAGCCAACGAGGTATTTCTCTACATATTACCACCCATATTTCACCTTTGCCTCGCCACGAACGACCGCAAAATTGATACTAATCGCACGCCAGGACACCGTCGTTTCTTCCTCGTGGTACGAACATGTCGAGGACGGGGATGCAACCACGTCGGACTTGATCATGATAGACTTTAGTTGCTTTGCTGAGGTGCGAGGAACGACCTATGCTCGATACGCATCTACTTATATCCTCCGCTCCACAGAAGATAGACGGACCGATCTACAGGGGATGCATAACTTTGGTGGACGCGACAATGCATCGACAAGACACGCGCGTGAACGGCGTTTTGGCGAAAGTAAGGTGTGCCTCCAGACCGCAGAGCGACGCTAATTACGACTGGTTAGGCGTACGCACTCGTGGCACACAAAATTCAGGTTCTTGACGAGAGACTTCGATAAAAGCAGGGTTCGTAGACCCCGCGAAACAGGCGAGCTACGGGTTAGACGGGTTGTGGATTTCTGAGTAAATAGGTACATCGTAGCTGGGATAGAAGCAATGGGTCGCGTTGTAAATGTACTCATTACCTACACTTGGCGCAACCGGCACTCTGATCGATGTCGCAACTGTCTGAAGGGGTTTTCCAGGGCAAGTCGTGCACGCGTGAGAGCCCCCATATATCGTGAACTTTCATCGAATATATCTTGGAGTTTTTTAAAAAATTTGTTAGACACCACGAGACACCCACCAGAGAGGCATATTACTCACCAAGGTCGAGCCCCCGCACCCTTCTCGCTGATAGCGACTGAACGATACATCCAGCTCGAGGACTCCATGTACAGCCACCAGGAGCCCGACGAACAAACGGGCCGGCACCAAAATCTGAGGGATGAAGTTAATCATGGGAAAAATCGAGACGATAGAACCATCACGCACGTAGAAACATCCCTTCTTGACGCTGTGTTTAAATCCACGCACATCTGGAGCCATCCACGAAGAAATAATTTTGTCTGTCTGCATATGACCTTTAATATTGCCATAACAGGGACAGTGGATGCGCCGTACCGGGGAATCCGCATCTTCGAGCAAAATTCGCTGGAGTTGTAATAGCTGACGATCATAGGAATCCTGTATCTTGCAACTAGCGTCGACGGGACATCCCATGCGTATAATAGTGCTGCCATCGCTCTGGACGACTCGTTAGCCAAGTATAAGCCATTGAGCTCGTTCCTACTTCACGGTGCATGTATTCCACTTGACCAAAGACGTTGACAAAAAACGGGGTAAGAGGCAGTCGACGAGGTGTCGCGAACAATGTCTCGGGTTCTTCACAGCGTTTGAAAGACCATCGACTTCCGCCTTTAGTGCCTTTCGAGCTCCTGTCTCTAGTTGCTACGTAGTCGACGCCGTGCACTGTGTTTGCCAAGAAGTGACTTTCGACTTGAGTGCGGTCGAGTTCAACGCGCCCTCGCAGAGGAAATGGAGGCATGAAGAGATGGTCTTGAAGAGGAGTGCACGATGTCTCAGAAAAACGATCGAGGCCCACTATAAGACCAGGACCCATCGGATCGGTAGTCAATAAATGAACCGCTGGTTAGTTGCGAACCCAGGGTATTTACATGCTCGAGGAATCACTTGCAGGCGGGAATTCGCCAAGGGAATAACCCGCTACTACGGCTCGGATTAGCCGCGTAACGGGGGGTACTTACTTGCACGACGAATCAGCCGGCGAAGAGGGAGGAGAGGCACGCCGTACTCGTTTCTGGAGCGGCAATCATGCGATCAATCATGCGATCAATCAGACTCGTAAATAATTTAAGAAGGACGGAAGACGATGTGCACAAGGAAATTTCATAGAGCTGACCAAACGCCATAGAATTAACTATACAAAAAAAAAAAACGTAAAGAACCTGTTCTATCCGATTTTATTTATTCTATTCTTCTGACAGTCGCCGGAAGTTTTTATTTTATTTTTTATTTTTTCTATTTTTCTCTTTCTAGAGACGTAAACTGAGAGAGAGAGGGAAGTGAAGAGGCGCGGAGGATTCTCGCGCTCGTCCGTTGGGTATATGCGTTCTTGGCCCAGGGCAATCATGCGATTAAAGAGCCTAAGAACGTCGAGGTAAGAAGGCGTCGTGGGTCTGCAGAAGAAAAAAAAAAAACGTACACAGTCTGGTAACGCAGCTACTCGGTAGGAATGGCGAAGTAATTGCCGTGACGCCACGGGCAGTTCTCGTTCGAGCAAGTATCGCCGAGCCTCCACTTGAGGTCGGTGTCAGAGAAGGGGATGCCAACCTCGGAAAAATCGCCGTGTTGGCCCTTGTATCCTCCCCAGGTGAAAATCCCGACCTTTTCAAGCCCGCGGATGTGGCGCCACAAAATGGGGCAGTGGATGCCACAAGGACGCTCCCAACTCGCAGTCGAAAAGGAGCTACGGTAGCGACGTTTTCCGATCGCGACTGCTTTGCGGACCGGAGTAGGGAACCACGCCTCCAAGGCACGGCGCTGACTGAGAAGGCTGGCATACAACGAATAGAACCTAGCCGCGGTGCAAAGAGTGGTGTTCAAGGTCGTCGTCGCGCCGATGAGGGGAGTGAAAAGGGAGTTGTCATTGCTCTCTGTGATGGAAATCGTGAAGTCCTGCGACAGGAACGTCAATATGGGTGGCAAAATAACGATAGACAGGGAACTCACTGCCGTCTTGGCATGATAGACTATGTGGTTGGACGTCGTATGGAAATACCTACGGTCGACACCCGTCTGTTTTTTGACGGGTACGAGCGCGAGACGGTCAAAGAAGTCTCGCCAGATGAAAAGGTTTCCATAGGGAGTGAAGATGTTGAGGTCCGTTGTCAGAGCCGTGTAGTACGGCGGGGGTAAGGAGAGACGACGCGAAGGAACCAGCCATTCCGCTCAGAGACGATTCAAGGACATCATAAAAGGCGTTGAGGTTGGTCTCCTCGACGAAGGGTTCGAGTAAAGTGCGCTGGTTGGCCAAGAAGAAAGCCCGTATGAGATTTCTGGCATAGTGAGCTAGAAAACCAGGAGTTAGAGAAAAAACAACGAATATAGGGTATGGCGCACAGATTAAAGAGAGAACCATCACAGTCTCCAGGGTGCAGTGAGGGAGGAGTTCGCGTCCAAACATTTCCGGTATACAGTAGAAGCGGTTCGCCACAACCGCGGCGCGGGTGGCGAAGGCGTCTCCCTTCACGTTCGTAGGCAGCGTTGCGAATACACTGGCGTTTCTTTTGACTCTTGCCGCCCATCGCTAAAATAGACGACGATAAGTTCATACACAATCTGAAAGTACACGAAGACATACTGAGAACGGGGTGGGGGGACTGCGGATCGAGGGATACGTCGCAGGAAGCAAAGAAAGGTAACTATGCGGAAGTCAACGAGAGCCAGACGGTACATGAAACACGACTGACCGCGATGTTCTGTGCGGAAAACACAATAAAAGCAGAGGGCGTACGAGGTTCAGAAAGCCGACTGATTTCTATGGATTCGCTCTTTTTTAAACCCGCCTAGATGCGCACCGCCGGATTCCGAAAGCCCCTCCGAAGTCCGTTGAGCGGTCGGCGGTCCTGGATCGTATACAAATTCCATTAGAGGAGAGCAGATACCAGGGGAAGGGGTGAGGAGAGCCTGCCATTTGCGAGCTTTGATCGACCATGAATAACCACGGAATTGGGATAGCCATGAAGAAAGAAAAGGAACGTTGGAAGGCGAAGATATCGCGAAATAACAAACAAGCTAGGCAGAAAAATTATATTTACTTGATTGACTCACCTGGATGCTCGTCCCGACTCCGGGACATAACGCACCGCTCGGTTCTATCTGTGGGTGCAGAAGGCGACCGAGGGGTCCGCGCCACTCCTGGATCGGCCGGGAAAATCACAGTCAATCCGTGCCACTCCTGGATCGGCCGGAAAAATCACAGTCAATTACATGCCCTGTCTGTTCAGCAGGGAGTCAGAAGGCTCGAGATTTTCCAGAGGACTCGCCTAGATTAGCTGATTAGAATAAAGGCTGCGCCCGAGACGTTTTCCGCCGTTCAAACGTAGCATTGCCTAAATCTCCGACCGGAATGGACCAAACTGGGATCACGCTTATTCAATTCAATCACCTAAATTCTCCGCTTTAGAATGAGATCGTGCTCGTTAATCGACCGGAGAGGAGGAGGTAGAACACAGTACACGCCCTGGAATAAAATAGAAAAAGATCACCGGGCGATCACGTTGTTTCAGGTCACTCACTTGAATGCTCCGCTTAGCCGGGAATGGTACCTGAGAATTTATCCACCATTCAATGTTCCAGCCCCTAACCAAATCATCGCGAGTTGTCTGGGTCCTGAGACATAAGGGTGCCTCCTATTATCTGGGAAACCACAGGAAGTTCGACGCGACAGCCAAGTCCGCAAATTCTGGCAGCTCAAAATGAGAAAATTGCATTGGAGTGGAACTAGGTTGGCAGGTACATTATCGCGGTAGACTGAGGAGTTTCTTCTCGACTACTGGTGTTCATACAAGGAGCCCACGTTCAATGTACCTGAGTGAGATCAGAACCTAGCTCGTAGAACACATCCGAGCGACAGAAATTACACTCACTCGCTCACGAGCATATCGACCAATACGGCATCGTCGCCGTCCATGTTAATGACGGGTTTACGCTTCCCATGTTTGACGACCAGGATATTGCCCCTCCACTGGACCGCTGAACGTAACGAACGACAAGAATTGACGCTGCTGGCGATGGGCTGCGATGGTGGGACGTAGATGATGGAGTACGAGTGCTCGAACGGGACGGAGCTCTGCGGAAGTCTGTCGACCTGAACGCGGCCCGCAGCCATGTCGACAACGTTGGACGAGACACTGGCCAAAGGGACCCAAACATGCACGTATAAGTCGTTGACCGATTGTAACTTGGTGACGCCGTAGTTGTATGGAATTGCCACCGTGCGACGACGGGGGCTCGCCGTCGCGTAGAGGAAACCGTAGGCAAAGTTCGGGAACCGCTAAAAGTCGAATTAGGAACCGGACGGTGTCGAACGTTGGAGACTCACGGGCTCGACGCGGCGCACGGCCATGTAAACATGGGTAACTTCTTCGTCAGTGGCTGGGGCGACCATGGTGGTGCCGATGGAAGAGCAGTCTGCCCCTTCCCCTGTCTGTGACTCGGAGTCCATCACAAGACAGGAGTCGGTGAACCATACACCCGGGCCGTCTGGTTTGGCGCTGAAGGAAAATATTTACACCAACGCAACGACGCAGCACTCGCCTTGACCGAAAAACCCAGAAACGGTCTGGAAAGGGAATAATAGTCGGAAAATGTACTTCAGGCGGAGCGCGCGAGAATACGGTTCCTTCTGTATGATGTGGAGTCAAGAGTGACAATTGGACTAGAAAAGGCAGGACAGACCCCATTTATAGCCTGGTGGCACTACAGGAAAATGCCACGGTCAAACCAGGACTGGGAGAACGAAACGGTGTATCGCGCTTGCAGCGCTTTGTCCGGGTCAGGTTCACGCGCTGGACTTCCACTCGACAAAAAGAAATGCATTGGCGGCGGCATCAAACAATATTAAGAGGAAGAACAGGAAAGATCAGGCCAGACCACTCGTACGAAACGCGGGATTCATCCCAGTCCCCATAGACTCGCGCCATCAAGCTCTCGACGGCGTCCACGCGGAAAGGCGCGCGCGTAATTACCGCTTCGCAGTGCGGACAAGTCCATTGCTGCTCAAGCCAGACCCTGGCACAAGTGTAGCAATGACCGTGGCCGCAAAGGTAACTAGAAGGTGTCATCACACCATGCGCGAAGACGTTGCATAAAAGAACGGGACGTACAAAACTGGATGGGACCTGAGTTGCAAGCATATACCACAGCGATCTTCTTCGTGACAATCTATAGTCGGAGGACCAGGCCCGGGGCGCCAGAGATCCTCAACGGTGAGCGCCTCGTCTCTGGATTCCCTGGAACCAGGTGTAGCAACGACAGGGTGGCGCTTTAAGAACTTGGTGGTAGCAATGCTGTGAGGCCGAAGGCGGCGTAGCTTCTCTTGCTTCCCCGAACTCGAGCCACATTCCAAAGGATTAGTGCGTCCCGCTGTCAGAGCCTTTTTGCGAGGGGCTGCTACAGGTGTATCCAATTTCCTCCGTACACCCGGTTTAACGACGTGAATCGGAGAAAAGTATGATAGAAGGGTAGACGAAGCTGACATTCCATGAAAAGAGAGTTAAACGAAGGAACGGAGGAAGCTTACCTGCGTCCTTACTCGACATGAGAGTTAAGGAGAAGATGGCCCGAAACAACCACTTTACGTCACACGATCATGATTCACAGGTCCAATGACGATATATTTAACCTCGGGAAGGTAAGGGTATGTACAATTGGACAAGGAGCGTATAGACACGGGAGGAAGAAGAAGAAGAAAAGGAAAGGGGAGGACGGCGCAAGCGCGAGACCATTTGCAATATCTGGGAGACGTGGGATCTGAATGAACAACATTAAAGAACGAGCAAGTGACGACTGGAGCACGCTGCTCAATCCCTCTTGGAGCGCCTGCTCTTTTTGGGCCTGTCGTCAACGATAATGTCAGTCATGTCGTCCTGAGACAAGCTCGAATCTTCGTAATCGGAGGGGCTATGGGCGGGCGATGCGGGCAAAGCAGGCAAATCGGGCAAATCGGGTGAAGCGGGCGGAACGGTCGGCAAAGCGGGAACGGTGAAGTTGGCGAAAGACGCAGCAACGGCGCGCCTGGGAATGGCAGCGATAGCACGTTCGGGAGAGTTGGGTGCAATAGGACGAGTGCGCTGTTCGACGTATTCGTCGGATTCGGACAGGATGCGAATGCTGTGTGCATTCATTTGGTACACCTGGCGATGAATCGTAACTAAGTCGAGAGAACAAACAAACAGAGAAAAGCATACCTTGCGCTCCTTGCGGTCTTTGCCGCTGTCGTCCGACATGGTGAAGCAATGGAGGGACACCAAGCAGAGTACGAGGGTTCCAGGACGCAACGCTTCGTAAAATTTCCAGGGCGGGATGAGGTTGTTCTTGACGTCGCGCACGTCAAGTTGGACAAGTCGTGCCTTCGAGTGATTGAAGTACGACCCTCCGTAGTCAGGCAGCACAGAGGGATCGTAGTAAGCTCCGAGTTTCACATGTTCGTCTATGCACTGGTAAGACGGCTTTGATATGGAAACCAACGTGCGGCGTACTGACCGGTGTATTCGGGTTTACCAGATGAAAGGGAGGGAGTAGGGGCCACCTCGTCGTCTACCTGGTCAAGGCGGCGCTTTGCTGTGGTTTCGGCCCTGGAAGGCGGCCCCCCAGCGCCAGCGGGAACCTAGACGAAGATCCGATAATAAAAATCGGAAGATAGAACGGAGAAGGGGCACCTACTCCGTATTTTGGAAGCATAGTCACCATCATAACGTTGTGAGTCGGACTACCCTCAATACCAGCCTTGCTCCAAGGCTTGACGATGGGGTGCTAAGAAAAAAAAAAGATTAACGCGGGCGAAAAGAGAGAAACTCAATGGAATACGCACACGTCCGTTAGCAGCGTCTTCGTTGGCATTGGCGGTGACAACCTGATTCGCGCCAATGATCTGGTTAAGGAAGGTGTTGTGCAACTTGGTGGAGGTCTGCGTCGGGGTACCCAACGCAAGGGTGTCCTTGATTTTGGATTTGTCGTCGATGGGTTTAAACTGGATGAAAACACAAAGTAAAAAAACGGAATATAGGAATGGGACGTGTACGCACATCGTCCCCGTCGCGCGCGAAGTAGTTTCCGTGGGCGCGAATCAGAGTCCCCATAGCAGGGCCAAGAATCTCGCCGACGATGGAAGTGCGAAGCTCGTTCCCGGAACCATCCATGAAGCGATGATTCTTAGACCAGTCCTCGACATGACGGGTATAATCCTTGTTGTAGTCGATATTCGCCAACGCATCCGTGCCCATGGCGAGGATCTGGTCGGCGACAGCGTCGTAAAGGCCAGACTCGTTGCGCTGACCGTAGATGGCGGAGTTGTGTTCGGGGCGTCGAGGAGGAGCGTATTCGCCGAGATTGGCGTTTGGACCAGGGACGGGAATGGAGGAGTCCATGGTGACGTTCTAAGAAGCACAGAGTGCTATGGAAAATCCCTTGCAAGGTTTGGTCGTCTTTTATAGTTTCGCCAGCCGGAAGCGCGGACATCTGTGTTGTGCGATCTCGTTGCCGCGCCCCTGCATCTCTTCGTTCCTGTATCCTCCCCTCCCACACGGGAGATCCTTCAGGTCAAGAGGAGCCCGACGATGTTGTTGAAAGTGACAAGACGATTAGGTGCAATGATCCGACGAATAGAGTCTTTACGCGTATTAATAGCGGCAATAGAATTCGGACAATACGAACCCGATCGCACCACTCGCGGGAGGGGTGAACCTAGGTACGACTCTCGAAAACAACTCAATCCAAACGATCAGCGAGTCAATTGTTGTCCGTAAAATGTTACTTCTCGTGGGGGAGGGGTTTCAAAGCCGAGGTGTTCACGAAAGGAGGCAACGCGCCAAGAAGAGTCGAAACAGATTTAGATGGTGTAGAGTCGAACAGGCTCCGGCGCGTTCAGGCGCGAGGCCAAGACGCAAATGATTCATTTCGATCGGGAGGAGCCTGACATTTAAAGATCCTATAGCCCCTGCGCTCCTCAGTCAAGGGACCATCGGAGTCGCAGCACTTACATGCACGTTTTTTTTTTTTCTTTCCTTTTTTTCAAGTCAGTTTACTTGTATTTAATTTTAGCCGCACTGGTCTTCATGGGTCCTGTGTTGGATGTTCGTCAGGCCCATGCGTTTATAATGTTGGCGATTCATGGGATAAGTTTAATATTGCATGGGATGGCGTGATGCCGAACAGGAGTTGGAAAGGAGGGGAGTGAGAAAGGGGGGTGGGGCGGATAATGCAGAGAGAGGGCGAAGAAGTAGCGAGAAATGTACATGGATACTAAGCATGTACACAAGAGGCGGAGAGCGTGCAACGGTCGAGGCGGAGCGATAGTTTAAGCCGTCAGACGATGAGAATGACATCGCTAGCGACCAAGCTAAAGACCTTATTCGAGTAAGACATATGATTCGACGAAGATACCGCAAGAGAAAACTCACCCTCATCACAAGCTCCTGCGGACGGGGGAAATCTTGGCAGCTCATCGTGCATCGGACGACGAGCAGGTCCGCTACCTCGATCTTCGGAGCGGTGGAGACAAAATAGTTGGTGGAGGACATGGTCGACGATGAAGAAGTGGAACACGATGATGACGCGGAGTCCGAGGAAGGCAAAACACCGTCGAGGCAGTGTCTAGGAGTGCTAACGCGGAACTGGAGCAAGCCGTGAGCTGATGTGGGAGTCGACAGCACAATACGTACGATGGTATCGGAACAGCAAGACAAATGAATGCGACCGTCGGATGTATTATCTCCGTAACTAAAGGGAATAACATCCTCACAGGCGACTTCCTAGACACAGTCAGGCCAAGTCTTCAGTATCGAGTGCAGGGCGAAGAGGAAAGAATATACCGGAGTGAGATCGCAACGGGCTCGGACCACATTCGATAGGCAAGAAATTTGTTTGCTGAAAAGGTCCTCCATATCGAAAGTGGCACCGGAAGGGAGGCGGAGAACGATGCTCATCACACCAGAACCCTGCGAGTTTCAGAGCAGGAACGAGAGAGAAGAGGTAATCTACTTACCGAGTCATCTACCGTGGCCACCGTGCCGAGCAGCATGGGATGGAAAGAGTCGTTGTTGGGGAGTAGATACGCTGAGCAGCCGCTGCCGGTCGGGCGGCGAAGTAGCCACGAGTGGAAGAAATCCCGACCCAAAGCAGATGCACCCAGAAGAGGGGCTGGAGAGGACAACAGTTTGGCGAGCAGGCGGTGATAAGTGTCTTGCAAGACGATTTCGAGTACCATAGCGGTAGAAGCCAAGAGACAAGGCGAAAGGAGGAACATTGGGGGCGGATTGCGACAGGAGTGCTAGCGCTTCTGGCGCTTCGAGGATTTGACGAGCTTCATGGGTGAAGTGTCGTCGAGACGCCGTTTCGTCGTGGGGGTAATCCCGGTCGTCGGAGGAAGGAATACGAGTCGACCGCCAGGTTGTTGTGGGTATGTGGGCCGTGCGGTGGAACCGATCGGGGTGTCGAGCGGCAAACGCTCACGTGATTGTGTCACGGGTGCCGTCAACGCGGCGTTGGCGAGTTGCATCTGATGCAAGCGCACGCCAACGTCCTCCGACTCAGCAACAGCAAGGGCGGGAGTGGGCGCGTACTCCACCGATAGCTGAGAGGTCGCAAGTTCTGCTTCCTCCCCCGTCCCGGTCGATTGTACGGTTCTCAGCGCGTGGTACCTGAGTCGCCGAAACTCCAGTCGCAAGTCCTCGTTCTGGCGGCAGCAAATTCTCTCCTTGGGAAACGGGGTCAGCACAACGAGTCCATCAAGAGACGTGGCTCGCGAAACCATTACGTAGGGCGATTCACTCCCTTTGCAACCAGTAAAGTTCACGACACAGGCCACCAAAGTCTTGCCCTGCGCTTTGTGAGCCGTCATAGCGAAGGCTGGAATGACGGGTAGCTGTGTACGATTGACTACGTGAACTTTCTTTGAGTGCGGGTGCTGGAACTTGATCTGTACGGTGTCCCTCAAGCTAACCACATGATGCGCAGGAAGATCGGGCAGAATACCAGGAGTCGTGTTCGGGGCCTCTACGACACATGACAACGCGTACCTCTTTCCGTCGGGGCCAAGGCGGTACCTCACACTGACAAGAATACCGGTGCAGCCGTTGACGACACCTCCTTCAACGTCGAAGTTCTGCGAAATCATGACAGGCATACCTATCACTAGCGGTATCTTCCCAAGTCGCGAGTTGGTCTTCCCAGAATCCGCTTGCATGAGCTTCTCTAACAGATCCGGATTAGTCACGGGAGTACGTTTGGAATGTGCGTCCTGGGCGTAATACCAATGGAGACGTCGGCCTGTCTTAGCGGCGAAGTTCTCAGCCATCTGGACGTTGAGAGCGTCTTTCATGGCATTCTCGGCTACGATTATTGGCGCCAACCGCCATTTCTCGCTGTCCCAATCGATATCCAATCTGCTCGCAAGACGGGTGTTTAACAATTCGTAGTCTGCGACGGTGCACCGCCCTTCTCGTAATCTACCAAGAAGTTCTACGAAAGGTCGGTTTTCTGGACCTATCTGACGCATGCTCTCGCTGAGGAATACCACAGTTGTCACCGAAAGCCAAAGAAGTTTACCGAATACGACTTTTTGTCCCGCCTTGGTGCCCGCGCGGGATATTGTTTGCGTATCCAAGTGAGCGTATAACCTTTTCTGGCCGACTGGCGGTAACTGCGCAAAATCGCCTGCAAACACAATGCTGATACCTCCGAAGGCCAAGTCGTTGCCCTTCGCTACGCTGAGAGCATGGCTGATATCATACAAAAACGAACAACCCACCATCGAAATTTCGTCGATGAAAAGGTAGTCAACGCCTTCCCACATTGACATGAGATCCCGTTTCGACTTTGCGCTGAGTGCACTCTTGTAGTAGTCGCCCAGCATCAGCGACGCATGCAGAGTCATACCCGAAATGTTTCGCGCGGCAACGCCAGTATACGAGGCCAGTCTAAACCTGCGAGGCTGCTGGCGAGTGACGAAAAAATCCTGGAGAGCGTCTATCACCCTTGATTTCCCCGTGCCACCAGGACCACCCAGATACATTCGCAAAGGATCGCGGCCCTTGGCCATACTATGTTCAGCGACAAGGGAAAATGCTCTGGCCTGTTCGGTGTTGAGGGTATGTTTAGCAATTATGCCGGGTGTATCGAGAATTTGCTCGCTGGTTCTGCCGTTGGAAAGAGCCGCGCGAGACATCAATCCTTCCGCTTCGCGCAATTGTGGTTGCATTGGGGCAGAAATGAAATCTCTAAAGGCTGAACCGTTCCGTATCCCGGCGTCGCCCTCTGTCGGTCTAGGGACTACCGGCTCGGACGAAGTTCCACTCGGGCTTAGCGCGGTACGTCGGGAAGCCTCTTTTCTGGACTCGTACGCCTTGGACCACAGGGCTTCAGCTTCTGGATGGGTTTCGTGGACTGCCATGTGGCTGTTGTGTGGATCGGGCAGAAAAGTGGCGCGAGTACCTTGGCCGAGCAAACCACAGTCTTGTGCATACCCCAGCGCGGAAACTATGTCGGCACGGGAACTGTCGGCACGCAAGGAACGCGACGCTTCCATCGAATCGAGATGCTGTAGAAGGGATTCGTCAGATTCCTCTCCGAACTCATCCGATACAAGACCTCGACTGGTATCTAAAGTAAGCCCAGCTCTGCGACGATTGCGGCGGTCGGCGTAGTGGGCGTCTCGACTATCTTTACACTCGTGTAATAGCTGCATGTTTTCTATCCGCTCCAAAGCGTCGGCAGGTATACTGGGTATGAAGTCCGCATACGCATCACTCCAAGACTGGCCTTCTGCTCTGAGGTCTGAAGCGTGGCGCCACGGCTTAAAGAGGATAAGCATGAGCCTGGAATGCTTCTCAATAAACGCTGGGTCTTGTCTCTTGGGAAGAGCGGGCCCAATTGGCACAGGAACTTTACGCCGTAGGAAGGAGTTGACCTTGATGACGTGCGTCGAATCTTCTAAGTGAGAATTTTGGAAACGCACTCGCGGACGACAGCGACCTTCGAAATCAAGTATATTGTCCTTCGTACACAAGGTATCCTGGTCCTCGAGCGTGGCATCTTCAACAATCTCTGGTTCGTCATCGTCGGACTCGAATTCGAAGCTGGCCTTGCGCTTCAACTTGAGCTTCTCCGTCTGCGCCACGAAATCCCACACACTGACACGGTCCAGCAGATCTCCTCGCCTCTGATAATCACAAATCTGTGAAGCCGTGGGGACCAGCTTACCGGCGCCGTCCAACGTGAGGGTGATTTCATCATTGTCCTCCCCATGCAGATCTGCTGAGTCCTCGTTTGACTGCTCTAAGTCGGTTCCTGTAACTTCCTCTCCAACGTCACCGTCAGCATTTTCAGGGACGTCGTCCGTCTGAGGGGATGAAGAAGAGTCAATGTTCGGAACGACTTTGGTGGGATAGCACTCTGGGCTGGGGTCTTCCATGTTGATGAAGCCCTCAAAGCTCGTCCAAAACAAATTGACGTACTTGTGGTCGGTGAAGTGGTCCTCGAACTCCATCAAATAAGAAACGACCTGCTGAGCGGATAACTCCTGTTTGGATATAAGGGAATGTGCACACCGCTGAAGTAAACGCTTGGCCCTTCCAGTTAAATCGTCTTCCTCGGGATTGAATTCTCCTAATTTGTGCACCGCACCCTCCAACGCAGCATACGCGACATGAGCCTGAAGTTGCGACTTCGTAATGTAGTCCGTGATATAGTATAAGATGGCCTTTGCTGCGGGACCCGAGCCAATAAATTTTATGTCCATATTGCAACGGATGGCTCGGAGCATAGTTTCGTTGAAGTTGTTGACCAGTCCATCTAAGGTCCGCAAGTGGAATTCGCCGGTTTCGGAGTCGAAGACGCTAACGGGTGTCTCGTTGTCTTTGTCGAGGTCAAATCTACATTCTCTGGGAGCAGGATATCCAGACCAGTACTTGTAGCATGTGGCTGTATGCCTGTGTCTCTGACAGCGTTCAGCGAGTTTGTGCAGGTCACGTTGTTCGGCATCCGCTAGATCGCCAGGATCAATCCCAGGTCCAGGACCACGAGTAGCACACGGGTGGAATTTACACAGAGGAGTCTCGAGGTCAGTTCGCTCAGAGTCGGGAGGAATAGCCGTAGAAATGGTGTCGTCGAGGTAAGTAATCAGCCTTTCCTGAAACTCTGTATTTCCGCCGTTCTCGAGGGCCTTCTCCTTGATCTCGTTAGGATTTAGCCCGCCTGCTACCCAGACCATCATATGGCAATGAAGACTCCCGCGGCCCTGCGCCTCAACCGTTCCATAGTACGCCTTAACGACACCCAGTATTCCGCCTTCGTCGGGGTTCTCCGAGTCGGGATCGCAAGCCAAAATAGTCTTGATAAGGCTTTGAGATATATATTGAAGAACCTGGCGCCTACAGTGGGGTTTCGAGCGATAGTGATAGATTGCTGCAAGTAGTCCGGTACGTCTTTAGGAGATAATGAGTCAAGGTTGATGTCGTCTCCGGCAAGAAATTTTACAAGCGGGTTGTAAACATCGGCTGGGTTGATGGTGATGTAAAAGCTGGGGAGACCTTTCTCAATCATCAGGGCCCTTATCTGATTGCGCATGACGAGCTTGGATTGCGAAGAGCCGGGGACACAAGAGTTCACGAGGCTGACTTCTTTCATGAGGCGCAAAACCCGACGCTCCTCAGGGTTATTAGCGGTGATGTTGTCGCCCGCGGCCACACGTTCAGCGACGATATGAATACTGGCTGGGGAAACTGTACCAAATTGAGCGGCGATGTGATCAAAGTTGGACCGTTTTGCCTTGAGATGAGTACGAAGGAGAAGCGCGCGGCGTTGGACCATGTTGAACGCGGTGAAGAGGAAGGAATAATGCTCTTGGAAACGGCGGTCAGCGAGATTGAAAAGGTGCTTGATGTGGCGTTTGAAACCAAGCTTCGTGGGGCGGTGCTTATCTTCAAGTCCACCGAGTCCGTACGGAAAAAGGGTTGGGTACATCATAGGGAAGAGGTGCGGATTTTTGAACTCGTTCGCAGGATTGGGGTCGTGAGGTATCTCGATGTAGTTCGAGCCGGGCGTCTTCAGATGGCGAAGCGCGGCAGATCTAAGCTCGCTTGAAGGTGCGTTTCCATCGACATCGGCGACCACCACACTCTGAAAAGGAACGTTGGAAGGTGGTGGCTGCAGTATGTCAGATAACTGCGGCACATCGGGCTGAGCTGAACCTGGGACATAATCAGAAGTGGTGACATCGATCCCGGTGTTGGGTAAGACATGCTGAATATGGAACGGTAAAATGGCCTCGTCGGGTAGTGCTTCCAACTCTGTTTTGTCGATGATAACCTCACGGTATAGATGGTTGTGCGTTTTGAGCCAGTTTAAAGCATCAAGAACGCGCTCTTTCCGCACGATCAGGGGGGTAGCCTTTGTTTGAAGCCATTCCGCGGTCGGTGGTTGAGAGCCAACGAAGACGACGCAGATTGGTGTCGTAACATCGGAAATAGAGGGTGGCAATGTCGTGGCAACAGCTGAAGGTCTCTGCGGATAGACAATGATATGGCCGCGAACGCCGCGTTGCAGGAACGGCAGACTGCTTTCGGAACTTTCCTCTCGCAACTGAATTATCCAGCATTTTGCACGGCACAAGGCGATCATAGCTTCCTCGACCACAGTAAGACCCTTCAGCTCGTCAGGAATGGGGCCCAAGTAATTACGATTTGCCATCGAGAGAGCGGGGACCCGTTTGGCCTTGAGGTCATTACGACAACGCCGGCAAAGCACAAGCACGGTATCCATGGTCTCTGGATCGACTTCCAAGCATTCAGCATCAACGAGAAGGCTTTGATAAGTGTGATTATCAGGAAGGGGCATAGGCGGGTCGGGACAGCGGGCATCGAGCCATGGAGCGGGAGCGCCTGAAACAGAGTCGAGGTCGCCGGGATCGGAATCATCCTCTTCGCCATCTATGTACTCGTCGGGACGTTTCAGGAGGTTGATGTCAAAATCTTCGAAAGACAGGGTGCACTTGTGGTCTATGGGACAGTTTTCGGTGCAGCTTCCGCAAACAAAGGTGGCCAAAGTGGAGCTCGAAATTGCAATGTTGAAATTGGCTTCTAGTTTGCGTTTGAGATGGTTAGATACCACTTGAGGCCATTGCGCTCGAAGCTTCGCGTGAAGACGTGCGCGAGCCTTCTGAGCACTGCCAGTCAGGGTTAAGTCGTCTTCTCCGTATTTGCCGGTCACTAGGCTACGAAGGAAATTTTTCAACAGCTTGCGCAGCTGGGCAAGGGTGTCTGCTTCACGAAACTTGATGTCGTGCATATTAAGCAACCGCTTCATCGCGCGAGATCGGAGGATGGGAGCTATTTGACGGAGTATACGGATTTGCAGACAAGTGGCAGGATCGTCACCCGTTCCTGGTGTGGGGGTATCAATTACCTGGTGAACGGTCGCAGAGCAAGCTAACGGGGAGGAATAGCCTTCACGGGTGACGCACGAGCCGAGGGAAATATGATGGACAATGGAAGCCTTGAGCTGCTCGCTAGTCCTCGCCTTCACCGTTTTTATGCCGTGGGACTGCGCGAGGACAAGAAGGGAGGCTTTGGGTAAGTCTTCGAGCCGATTGAAAAGTTCTTTTACCAGCACATCGTCCGAATGATCATGCAGAAGACTACGCCGCCTGGCAGAAAGCTGTAGATGGAACCGCAACCTAGTCCTGTCAGGTAGTCCCATGGATGACATGATATGAGCCACGTGCGAGTCTGGTAATCTCGCTTCCGAAGCAGATAGAAGAATGCTAAGAACTTGAAAAACCATGTCGCGGGACTCGGGAAAAAACGGAGGAAAATTCTCGACAGTGACACGGATGCTCGACACGGAATGCGGGGTCGCACGCGCTTATGCAAGACCCGGACAGTAAATGAAGCAGCATGATGGTGCGGGCGTCCTCAATGCTGAGATGAGGCTCACAGGGAACATGATGCGACTTCATCAGCTTCTGCAAGTTCTGTTGGTTCATAGCGAATATATTTGCATTGGGCTGGGCTGATAACAGAAGACGCTCGAGGGCGTCAGTACCACGAATTTCGGCTGCTGCTAGCAAAGGGAGAGCGTTTCTAGGTCGAGACGGTCCAGCAACTGGTCCAGTTTCTGGAGCGCCTGCAGGTTCAGGTTGACGTTCAAGGTTTTCGACGGGTAAAGAATCACCAGCGGTAGACCCCACCGAGGCAGCGGCGGAGGTGAAAGGGGCGCAATGCTTTCGATATTGGGGTTGATCAGGGGCAACGTGAGTATTGCTATTATGGGCTAAATACGGAATGGAATCAAAGTTTTCAGAGTTCAGAGTTTCAGAGTGCATAGTAACGGGAAGATGAGGCGAGGGGAACTGCGAAGCCAGCGTCAGTACGGAACTTGGAGAAGATGGAAACGACTTACCGCGAACAGCATCATGTGAAGCACCCAGTCCGCTGTCGATTCCGGGGTGGGCGGCGACGTGAGCACTTGAGAAACCGTGTGCGGTGGTGGGGACGCCTATGGAGTGTTAGAAGTCTTGCGGGAACTCTGACGACAGGTGTTACCCGTGTAAGAAAGAGAAGCCGGGGCGAGCGGAACGGCGAATTCGCCTGCACGAGACGTGAGGGGAAGTAATAGGTCATAGACTCTGTAAGTACCTATGGGATGGCTCGGATCGACAAGGAAAGTCCACGCGTCAAAGGTGCGATTAAGACGATAGCCAGAAGCTTGCAGGAAGTCGCGGATATGAGCTGCCCATTCAAAGCCAAGGATGATGTCGACTTCGTTCGCCGAGTGGGTTTCGCAATCCATGACCATGCCGAAAGGGCCGAAGCCGGGGACGAAGGTGGTGACAAGCTGGCGAGTAGTGCTAGCCAAGCGGCCGTCGCGGACGCGGTCCAAGAACGAAGAGGAGAGGCTGGTGCGAAGAGAAGAGTGGTGGGACGCGGACGAAGCAGTTATTCCGTTAACTTGGAGGAAAGACATAATGTTGCGCTGGGGTCGACGGGAGAGCGAGATGTGCAAAGGAGCTGAATGGCTTGGGCGTTGGCGCAGATTTGTATGAGGGTTAAAGGCAGGTAGAACAACAGGAGAGACTGAAAGGAGGATCGTACGGCATACATCAAATAAAGCCTTTTATGTAATTTGCGTCATCCATCAGAAAGAACCGGAAAAGGAATTTTTTGGCATCAATTTTAGCGACCGTCAAAACCCACTATATACATAGCGGGAATTTGCTCTACACTGTACTTCCAGCTTTTGAATACAAATAAGCAAGTTGTAGTTGTCTAAAGAAGTGCTCATCAGAGGGCTAAGCCTGGGGTATTGTCAGGGACGGGCGGAAGGGGGTTACTGTCCTCCCTGGGGTTGTGCCAGTGCTATGCTCATTGACACAGGGGGCAAACATAGCCGCACCTGTCATAAGCGCATCCGACGCGCATGCGCGACGTCTTCGCTGCGTCCTTGCTGTGTCTTTGCCCTTAAGCTTAGGTAATTCAACTTTTCCTCTGCGTGAGTTCGAATCCGTGAAAGGTCATCTTTTCATTCCTCAAACTTTAGTGCCCAAACTACAAATTTAAATGGCTTTAGGCCAAAAGAAATGAACCTGTGACTTTGTGTGCTCCAACTGTGCATAATGAAGGCTCAGCAACTGGCAACAGAAGTTTATAAATTAGTTTGAATCTGCCAATGTACCTATTTGCAATCTCATGAGCATTTGTGAATCAATTTCTCTGTTCCCCAGTTCCATGATCCCATGAAACCTTGAGAACCCTTCCCAATGCCTGATGGTGTTACTTCTGTCTGGCAGTTATCTGGGTTGATTGCCCCCAGTTCACGGAAATTGCAGAGTGTTTGCAGGCCCAAGATTCCAGATGAGAAGTGGTGACGAGTTTTGCTAGTTTCAGGTTTTGGGCCCATTTCCTGGGGTGCACTAGTGCATTGTGGGTATCAAACCATGACAATTCTTGTGCAGTGAAGATTTGTTAATATTTCAAGTCTATGTCAGACCACTTTCACAGGATATACTGGGAATGGTTATACAGTGTGTGTGACCCTTTCATGATTCTGAGCAGCCCTAATATGATTTCTCACTGTTGAACTTATCACTCATTTGAAGACCAGCATCCTCCATCTGTTCATGCAGATTAGGTGGTCTGTGTCTATCATATCAATCACTCAACATGTAAGGGATGGATGGCACACATCCCCTGAGCTTACACTGAACTGCAGAAGACATAGAATCTGAGCAGTTATACATTTCCAGATTGTATAAGTCTGAAATATAAAAGATGACTTTCGACAGATTCGAACTCAGGTAGCGAAAGAATTGAATTACATAAGCTTCATGGCAAAGACGCAGCAAGGACGCAGCAAAGACGTCGCGCATGCGCGTCGGATGCGGTTATGACAAGTGCATCTATGTTTGCCCCCAGTGTGAGCAACCTTGCAATGTCTAGGTGACCGTTCCTCAATGCAAGATGCAGCGCGGTCTGACCATATTTGTCAACCAAGTTGACAGATGCATTGTGTTCAATGAGCAGCCTTGCAATGTCGAGGTGACCATTGCTCGATGCTCGATGCAGTGCAGTCCGGCCATATTTGTTGACTAAGTCAACAGATGCATTGTGTTCAATGAGCAGCCTTGCAATGTCAAGGTGACCATCACTCGACGCAAGATGCAGCACAGTCTGGCCATCTTCGTCAACCAAGTCAACAGACACATTGTGTTCAATGAGCAGCCTTGCAATGTCGAGGTGACCCTTCCTCAACGCAAGATGCAGCGCAGTCTGACCATATTTGTCACGTAAGTCGAGAAATGCATTGCATTCAATAAGCAGCCTTGCAATGTCGAGGTGACCATTATTTGACGCAAGATGCAGCGCAGTCTGGCCATGTTCTTCAACTAAGTCGACAGATGCATTGCGTTCAATGAGCAGCCTTGCAATATCGAGGTGACCATTGCTCAACGTCAGATGCAGTGCAGTCTGGCCATATGGGTCAACTAAGTTGACAGATGCATTGTGTTCAATGAGCAGCCTTGCAATCTCGAGGTGACCCTTGCTCAATGCAAGAGGCAGCACAGTCTCGCCATAGTTGTCAACTAAGTCGACAGATGCATTGCGTTCAATGAGCAGCCTTGCAATGGTGAGGTGACCGTGGCTCAATGCAAGATGCAGCGCAGTCTGGCCATATTTGTTGACTAAGTCGACCAATGCATTGCGTTCAATGAGCAGCCTTGCAATGGTGAGGTGACCGCTCCACGATGCAAGATGCAGCGCAGTCTGGTCATCTTCGTTACCTAAGTCAACAAATGCATTGTGTTCAATGAGCAGCCTTGCAATGTTGAGGCGACCGCTCCACGATGCAAGATGCAGTGCAGTCCAGCCATATTTGTCAACTAAGTCAACAGATGCATTGCATTCAATGGGTAGCCTGGCGATGTTGAGGTGACCGCTCCATGACGCAAGATGCAGTGCAGTCTGGTCATCTTTGTTACCTAAGTCAACAGATGCATTGTGTTCAATGAGCAGCCTTGCAATGTCGAGGTGATTGTTCCTTGACACAAGATGCAGCGCAGTCTGACCATATTTGTCACCCAAGTCGACAGATGCATTGCATTCAATAAGCAGCCTTGCAATGTCGAGGTGACCATTATTTGACGCAAGATGCAGTGCAGTCCAGCCATATTTGTCAACTAAGTCGATAGATGCATTGCGTTCAATGAGCAGCCTTGCACTGTTGAGGTGACCGCTCCACGATGCAAGATGCAGCGCAGTCCGGCCATATTTGTTGACTAAGTCGACCAATGCATTGCGATGTCGAGGTGACCGCTCCACGATGCAAGATTCAGCGCAGTCCGGCCATCTTCGTCAACTAAGTCGACAGATGCATTGCATTCAATGAGCAGCCTTGCAATGTCGAGGTGACCGTAGCTCAATGCAAGATGCAGTGCAGTCTGGCCATCTTTGTCAACTAAGTCGACAGATGCATTGTGTTCAATGAGCAGCCTTGCAATCTCGAGGTGACCATCGCTCAATGCAAGATGCAGTGCCGTCTGGCCATATTTGTTGACTAAGTCAACAGATGCATTGTGTTCAATGAGCAGCCTTGCGATGTCGAGGTGACCGTTGCTCAATGCAAGATGCAGTGCCGTCTGGCCATATTTGTTGACTAAGTCAACAGATGCATTGTGTTCAATGAGCAGCCTTGAGATGTCGAGGTGACCCTGGCTCAACGCAAGATGCAGCGCAGTCTGACCATCTTTGTCAACTAAGTCGACAACTGCCTTATGTTCAATGAGCAGAGACCGTACTCCCTTAATGTACCCCAACACAGAACACATACACACTGCAGGTGATATGGGTTCATCCCACATATGTGTGCCATACCAACCCACACCACGCAATCGGTACAAAGCAGCATGTTGACTGCTTCCATCTTCCAGGAGACACATTGTTGAGGGAAGTAGTGCATCCTGGTCCTGATCATCACAAAGCCGCAGGTGATGGAACCAATACTTTGCTGCATACCTCGCGATCGGGTAGTGTTGGAGTGTTTCCTTGGTCATTGAATTTTCGGGCTCTGCAAAGAGGAGGAGATAGCGGACACAAGTTTGGGTAATAAACCTGTGGGAGACATGTTTCTCCAGGTCAATGATTGTGCCAAATTCTTGACGGAATTTTGTGGAAAGGATATAATCCTTGACAGATGAATGTGCAAAGGCAATTGTTGGCTCAGACCAACTATACTCCTTCGCATCTTTGATGACAATCAGACCCTCCAACAACTTGAAGTTGTCACGGTTGTCCAGACGTCTTTTTGGATAGTAAGTGGATTTTGCTGGGTCAGAAAAGTCGAATGTAGCGGCATCTAGGCGGAAAGAAATAGTGTCTGCCAGCTCATCTGATGTGACTTGTCTGGCAGAAAACACAAGCCACCGAAACATTGCTTGAATGAAAGCTGATTTGAGAGAAGCTTTTGCCCGGGTTAAGAAACGACTGTAAATCCAGAACAGATCAGACGGAAGGGCTGTGAGGGTCTCCTGCCACTCGTCCTCATAACAATGCTCGAGCTCAATGAGGAGACATGCAGCCATGCGGAACCTGGATATGCAAGTCAGTTTGATGGTAAATTATCGGGTGATGAGAGCACCAACATTCCACCGCTCTTCTGCACAATCTGCTCTGTGACCTCTTTAGCAGATTTGTCATCCCTAATCCAATTTCTAGCCCTAGGAACTTTGCTGCTAAGGAAGGATCTGATGTCGCCAGTTGAAACTGCAGAACCAAGCTCGATGGAGGTTACATCCTTGAATGCATTTTTGAAGTCCTCATGAGGTTGGCTAGTAAACAGGAGATTTGGCATCTTTTTGGTGGGTTGGCATAATCTGTGAATGAACTCAACAAGAGCCTTCCAGTTGCTCTGGTGACATTCATCGAGCCCATCGATGACAATATATGTCCGGTCCAATTCTGAAATTAAGTTGTAAAGGACTTCTTGGAGATGGATGTGCTGTGGCTGTATAGTTCCATTTCCTAGTGTTTTATATAGCTGATCAAGAGAGCTATAAGGAGAGAGTGACCGTCCAGAGAGTTGCCAGATGATAGAGCGTAACATGAGGTCCATGTGCTGCCTCTCATTCCTAAAATCAAAATAGAAGAATGCAACTGCGGTCCGGTCAGGACAGCCCACAGTGATGTTTTCAATCACTGTTGAACTGTCTCAGTTGTCAGTGGCAGATTAATGTCATGTAGCAGTGATACAAATCACCTTAGTACACTCTTGCCGGTACCAGCTACAAACAATTATTAGACATGGAATCAAGAATTGGAATTGAATAAAATTAACTTACAGATGCCTTTGATCCATAAAGAGCTGGGTGTGGTCTTCCATTTGATGAATCGGCTATTACCTAAGAACCAGCTCCCAGTGACTCCATGACGAAGTTTCTGCAGCTCGTGCTGTCTGTCCTTTGTAGTAGGAGGAGACTCCAACCACTTGTACAGAACTTCTTCGAGTCTACTCATCATCCACATAAGTGACCGGAAAGTGATCGATTGTGACAGATCACGTGAACTGGGTTCAACCATGCCTTACCACCAGATACCTACTGATATTAGCTCCAGACCACATAGCTTGTCAGAGGGGAATTGTCCCAGTATTGCTCCGTGGGGACCAGAAAAGATTCCCAACTCCTATTTAAATTCTGCCATTTTATCCAGCAGTTGAAACAAACCTCGCAAAGAAAATACCACGAGGCTAAACACAAAGTGGGGTCCTTTGTAAGGGATGAATCAACATCTCTGGTAGACTCTGGGACACTTAGGTTTGTGATTATGCCCCAGATTCATGCCGCAAATTGTGCTGCATTATTATCTGTCATATTTCAGAATTACTCGCTGTACGAGTGATTCAGATGGCAATCGGTCATATAGAAAATCATGGATGTATGGAACAATTACTAAGGAATGGTCCCGGTAGGTCTTTCACAAGTTGAGTTGTTCCTAGTTCTATTTTCGAGGGGTTAACTGGAGAGCAGCTTGCGCAAGGTCCACACAGACATGACCTGCCACAAAAAGTGAATTGATAGTGAGCAACCATTCACTTTACTTGAGTTCCAAGTTATGAAGCACATGAATCATATCCTAAGGCAAGATCCTGTCCACTGAAAACTGTTTACTTACTTGCAGACCAAGTGATACATCTCAATTTTTCACACAAGTAGCGAAAATGAACAGGGCCCTAAACAATTGATCTACACAAAGTGTGCACAGGATTTTTGATACCAAATTCACTCAGGAGGGCAAGAATATATCCAGATAAACATCTCTAGGCAATCAGACCAAGAATACTCCACAAATTTTAGCTCTAATAAGCGAATTTCCGGTTATTTTTGGGAATGATGAGTAGACATAATTCAGCTTCAAATATCGACCTCGGAAATTTCATTAACCCTTGACCCTGGTTCACACTGCCGTTGTTGAGAAAGGAGTTTGGGAAAAGGAATAAGGGACACTTAACCAACATACATTGTCACAATAGGCCCCTCCCCTTTACCTCCCTCGCCACCAATGCCAGCATTTCCGTGGGCCTCTCCACCCGAGCCGCCGTGGCCCCCTGGAGACAAAATGTCATGATGCTGACATCCCAGTTACGTTCCTACGCACCACCAATAGAGAATTGGGCACCATAGGTCTTGACTTCAAGTTCATTGCCCGCGTTAAACATGGTCAGAATGGAATGTTATATCGCTGATCAGGCCCGATCTTCTGTAGGCAGAATACTATGTGAGCCAAAAGGGAAGACTAGACAGCAGAAAGGGCCGGTACAGAAAGGATGAGGAGGATGTATTGCTTCGCAGTGGCCGTGGAGGTGGAAGACAAGAGTGGTCACCCTGAGCGCCTCGTGGTCAACAGCATGCACTTTCGCACGCACTTTCCGGACCGGCGACTACGGAAAAGCCGGTATGTCAACGGCTCAAATCTATGGTTCAGTTGTATTGAAAATCGGTCATTCCAAGGGGTTCAAATTGCGCAAAATCGGGCTGATTGCCAAAGCCTTCCAAGTAAAAAATGGCCGGATTTAATCGGTTACAAGAGCGTGGCGGAGCGGCCGCGCCCCACCGCTTCGGTTCAAGATCAAAAGAAGCATAAGAGCTGTAAAAGCTGTTCAGGTGTGACAATAAAAGCTGTTAAGTCGTGCCGAGGTGGGATCATCCCCCGGCCAGGCTCGGCATAGTGAAGCCGGACTTTTCTGCTCAGAGATGCCACGGTGAAATGGCGGTGCCATCCGCGGACCTTAAAAAGCTTCAGAGTAATCTTCTAGAGAGAGAGTGATGTGATCGATTCGTTCAGCGCTTGGAATGGTGGGGTTTCCCGCCGGGAAGACCGCGTGCTTGTGCACACAATGATCGAGATCGGCTGTCCGCCACACTCATCTTTCTCTCCCTTACACTAATATTAATTTATGATTTTCGAGTCCATTACTTATAGTAATTCGAGTCGATGGGCTATGGCGTTAGAGTCCTTATATCTATACCACAGTTCAAGTGAAATTGAACCTCCCAGACATGCGAAATTAAAGCCTGCGGATTCCCGTACAGGTCTTTCTCGACGCGTCCAGACGCGTCCTCGCGTAACTCCTCATCACGTGTGCGCGTCTCTCGCGCTGCCACACAACCGCAAACTCCGCGCTCTTCCTCCCACCATGGCCTCAACGCGCCCCAGTGCCACGCCCATCCGCGCCATGACCACGCCTCCGCGCAGCACCGCCGCCCCGCCCATTCCCCCGCCCTCCGCCCTCTGCATCCCACTCGCAAAATCATACTTCAAAGACGTCTGGCACGGCGCATCTTCCCTTTTACTTTCGCTCGGTGTTGCTTTACTGGCTGGCATGGATCGATGGTGTGGCTAGGCTGGGGGTGGGCAGAGTCATAAGCGCTGCACTGGGATTTTGGCTGGGCAGCGTGGTGCTTGTGAGGAAGGCATATTTGACGGGTGCGTTTGTGCCACCCTTATTCACTTTCTTTTTGAAGTAATAATACTCGCCACACCTAGTAACGCACACCACCACCCCCTCGCCCTTCCTGGTCCTCCAAAAATCCTTCCTCGTCCCCGGCCCGCTGCGTACGCGCACTTTCCATGCGCTGCAGGCGCACGTACTTGGCGCGCTGGCGGTGTTGGCGGTGCATGCGGCCCTGGATCCTGCGATTCCGGTGTTCATTCGGTCGAGGTGCGTGGCGCTCCTTCATCTTGTTCAAAGAACGCGGGGCATTCGGGAAACGCTGGGACGTGGCGCGTCGTGCATGGCGTTCTTGGGAGGCTTAGCCTCGTTGATTTGAACACCACCGCACGGGCACTGCGCAAAGAACGCGGGCCTGCCCTCTTTCTGCGTTCCTTATTTCCCTGCTCATACACTTCCTCCTTTCCTTTGCGCGCCCATCTTTAACCATAATACTGACTTATCTCGATGCAGAAGACACCCCTACACCCCGCACCCCTCCCTCTTCCTCCTCGCCACTACGCAGGTCCTCTTCGCGGCTTTCTATGCCGTGCGCGCGACCCTGCGCGATGCGGGCGTGTGGCCCTTTGCGTTTTCGAGGGTGAGTGGTGTTTTGCTTCCCATCTTTATTATTACTGAGGCCATTCATTTCTGATCAAACGTGTAACTTAACAGTGTTCCCCAACCCCAACCCCCGCCGCGCTGCTCGCGCCCCCCTTCCTGGCGCTGTTCGCCCTTCCCCCGCGCTGGTCCTCTTGTTCGTGGTGTTGCCGGTTTTGAAGAGAGTTCCAGGAGGTGCGTTTTTCTTACGTTGACGGGAAGGCGGGTGGGGGCGGGGAGAGGAAGGGAAGGCGGGTGCGCGCGAACAGACGCAGACGGATGGGGGTCGTATCGCTGAGGTGTGGGGAATGTGCGCGGGCGGGGTGCAGTTGGGTCGGTCGGAGGGAAGGACTGCGCTCCGCACGGTGCGGCGTCAGGTCGGCTTCGCCCTGGCGTGGCTGAGTGGTCGGGTGCCCGATCCTAGACACACATTCCCCAGACCCGACGATGTATCCACCGCCCGCGCTCGGACGAGGGAGGGGATGGTGGGCGCGCGGGCGCTGCAGCTGTTCATGCAGACGTCGGGCGGGTCGACCTACACAGTTTCGCTGGGAACCTCTCTATGCTCGAGTGCGGCGCGTCTGGGGCGTGTGCGCGGAGAGATTCGGACGGATGTCAGGGTATCGCTGCTCTGAGCAGCTGCGCTCGTGTGTGCCGCCGAAGGTCGCCCGCTTCTTCGTTTTTTGTTCTTCTTCCCTTCCTTCCTTCCCCTCCCTCTCTCTTCTTCTATGCTAACATCACTCCTCCAGATGCAAGTTCGGACGAAGTGACGCAGACGGATATCGGTGGGTGTATCGCTGAGGCGTGGGCGGGGGCGGGGTGGGATACATCCACCGTTCGCACGAGGGAGAGTGCGCGATAGCGATGCATCCACCGCTCGCGCTCGGACGAGGAGGCGAAGACGTCGTCGGCGGTGCTCATACAGACGTCGGGTCGGACGAGGGAGGCGGAGACGCCGACGTCACGTTCGAGTGTGGGCTGAGCGGCGCGCGTCTAGCGCGTCTCTGGCGTGCGCATGGAGAGACTCGGCGGGGTATCGTTGCACTGAGCGGCTGCGATCGCGCGTGCGTGCCGTCCAAGGTCGCCCGCTGACCCGCTCTTCCCTCCCATTTCTTCCCTACCTTCCCTCCCCTTGTTATCAAAACTGTCTCCTTCCCTACTAACAACCCTCTAATCTCCCTCGCCGGCACACCCTCCTCCGCCCCCACCTGTCCCTCGCGCTCCCCCGCGCGTGGTTGTTGGGTGCGCAGACTGGGTGGGTGTGGAAGGGGTGTGGCGTGGTGTGGGTTGTTGGGGAGGTGCGGCGCTGTTTTGCGCGTGTGTTTTTGTCGAGTTTGGAAGTTTGGGCTCTTGCCGAGTTTGTGCTTCTGTGTTCGTGCTTGCCACAGACTGCGGACTGCGTGCTCTTCGATGGGCTGGAGCTGTGCCCGAGCTCTCCTTTGCCGTGCGCACGGTTTTTGTGGATTGGCGCAACCATTTGTTTCCTTCTTTCTTTGGTTGTGGTGGGCCTTTTGCGTGCGTGTGTGGGCGGTGAGCTGGGAGGCGTCGTGGGGTGAAGTAGGAGCGTCGTGGGGCGGAGAACAAACCTTACTTCTGCCCGTGCGGTGCGGGGATTTTTCGGACGGGTGCTGCGCCGGGAGAGCGAGAGGATGCAGAGAACACGTTTCGACGGCGTATGTGGGCGTGGGCGCGGGCGGGCACTTCTTCTGCCTTCGCGAGTGTTCGGCGCGGGGGGCATTTAGGCGGTTTACGACGTTGGTGAGGACGAGTGGACCGACCGACGTGCGCTGGGAGACGAAGGACGACCCTGCCTTCGCGCCGGGCTTTTGGATTGCAGAATCTGTCGGCGCCTTCTGCGCATTTTATTGCGTACGGCGTGGATGGCGAGGCGAGGACGGAGCTGAGAATGCGGAACGTTGGCGCGAAAGAGGCTCTACCCCGGTGGTCGTGCTCGTTGCGTGCGGGCTTGGGCTTCGTGCAACGTCCCCTGCCTCCCCCCTTTTTTGTTCATTTCTATGTGCTTGTGGAGGCTTTTATTCCGATTTACCCATCAATCCCCAGGACTGAGATCACCGCAAACCTTCTGAAGAGGATCATGCATCTCTTCCGTCTGTTCCTATGCGCTTATTTAAAGCTTGCCAATACAAAAATGCACCGGGGCGATACTGAACAATACGTAGCGACCATTTGGGGACACCTCTTCAGAGCACATGTCTGCTTGGGATGAGCTCGCAGCGTTCTGAAGCTCAAACATTCACTTCTCACTGAGAGGAACCAAATATCTGTCGGCGAATTTTGAGCAGCTTAACGTGGAATCTTGAGCTCCGTTGAGGCATGGCTGAGAGCGAACTCGCATCACTTTAGCATTGGAATATTGCCTCCCACTTTTACAATTTCCCGGTCATCAGTTCCCGTTATGGCAATTGATGTACCATTTATGGCAACTCACACAAACGCATTCGGCACGACTTACATTCCAACTCTCTACGTCCAATGAATACGCACATGCATTCCGAGACAGCGTCCATCTTGGGAGCACATACGTTACAGGCGCGGAAAATTATTGCGAGGCGACATATTTTATTGCTTCAAGCCTCCCGACACGCTCCCCTTTTTTTAACGCGTGTACACCGCCCAAAATTCCGCTCTAATATCCTCTTCTCTCCGTCATTCGCCTTGACTATCTACCCTTTCCCATTCCCCCGTCCGCCGTCTCCTCCACCCCACACCAATGATGCGAGATAATGATACGAGAACGTATATACGCCCTACGCAAACTCCACAAACGCCCCCGACCACGCCGCCGTCCAGGGCGCGAACCGGAACGCGCGCAACTTGTCGGCGAATGTGCACGCGATGCGCGAGAGATTGTCTGTTAGGGCTGCGAGGGAACCGAGTTAGCGTGCTTCGCATGTAGATAGGACGAAGTAAAGGAGTAAAGGGAGGGATAACTCGACGTGAAACAGAGAAAAGTAGCATGTCGACGACTTCCTCTTGCCGCTTTCCCTTACGCCTCCTTCCCCATAAACAAAACGATTCGAAAGCCACTCACCATCTCCAACCTCCCCAAGCACCGCCCTCGCCTCCTCCTCCACATGCTCCCCCACCCCTGCCTTCGCCCTTCTCGTCATCTACACGCCATCACAACCACGTCCTACGTCCTACATCGTCTCCAGCACCCCGATCCGTGTGCGCTCGTCCATCTCTTGCTGCTGGCGGCTTCCACATCCTGCTGCGTTCCTTTCCCATTTTGCTGCGGCTTGTGAGTGGATGAAGGCTGAGGCTGAGGCGGCGGTTATGGTCGTAAGGTCTTCAATGGCCACGAGGAACGCGACGAGGGTGCGCGGGATATTCGGCTGTATGACGCTGAAGCGGTCTTCGGTGAGTGAAGCGGTTGTTAGGTGGGACTGCGAAGATGAGCGTCAGCGAATCGTCAAATGAAAACAAGAGTAGGGAGGAACACAGGAAAAGTGGGCGGAGGAAGGAAACGGGAACTAGCGACGAGATGAAATGAAGGGGGAGGGATTGATTGTACTATCGTAAGTCGTCGTCGGCAGAGAGGGAGATCTCCAGAGTAAGTGAGAAAACGACTCACTTTCAATACACTCAACAACTCGGCACTCACCCCCTTCCTCTCCTTCTTCCACCCGTGTCCTTTCCCCGCACGTCTACTTCCTTCCACCTTCACTCACCATCACCACCACCCTCCCCACCGCCCCCTTCACCCACCCCGGAACCGGCAAATAGGCATGAACGCCCTCACAAGCGAGCCCCATTCCCACCCCGGCGCCGCGGGGAGGGGAATGCTCTTCACAACCGCAGCAGCCGGCTTCACCGCAGGCGCCAGGAAGGACTCCAGCCCGCCGCTCCCTCGGGCGAGTCGTGCCACAAAAACAGACGCGGGGAGCGAGGGCGACGCGTGCGGCGGGCGAGCGCGGCGCGAGGATCTTTTGGTTATATGGGGCTTGAGCAGTCCCACAATTTCAGTTGGCGGGATTCGCGCACCGCTAATCGTAGGCGAAATACGGCGCCAGAAGGCGCGGCCAAGCTGAGCGCACTGCGGACGAACCGCGCCTGCGCAAGGCCAGGAGTCGAGGCAGAGGGGACAGGCGTAGCGATGACGGGCATGGGCGACGGCGCGCGTGGGGCAGGCGTCGTGTGCCGGGCTGGGAGAAGACGAATGGGTTAACGTCGGGCAGAGAATGGGTGGGTGAGGACGAGGAGGGCGGGGAGGAGGGAGAGGGAGAACGAACATTTACATATGAATGAGAAGAAGGATCCCGAAGAAAAGGAAGGAGGGACGCGCCGCGGTGGGGATACATGTGGCAGGAGTGAATATGTATGCGTGCCTACTTGAGCGGCACAACCCGACACACGAGAAGAGTGCAAGTCCGCGTAGGAGGAGCACGAGCGTGCACGCAACGAGCATGAGCCCGCGCAAAACGAGTACAAGAGCGGGAGCATAAGCAGAAGCCTGAGGAAAAGTGCGAGAAACATTTTCATGATCAAGCACAAGGCCCGAGGACTAGCGGAAGCACGATGGTGGAATGAGAGCAAGCCCGCACACGATGAGTGCAAGCGTGCAGTAAGCTCAAAATGCCACCAAAACAAAAAATAACAGGGAGAGAGCAGAGAGCAGAGGCATGATGTGCACGAGCAGAGCATGATGAGCTCGAGTGCGTGCGTACAGCTCGTCTCCTTATCCTCACATCCGCCGCAAAATCCTACTTTGACGGCACGAGGGCCAGCCTTAGTCCGCAAGGCCAAGAACTGCCCGCGCAAGAGCCTTGAGACGAGTTGGGAGGGTCGCTGAGACTGGGGTGAAGGGCTTCTGCAGGAACGCGCCCAGAGTCCATCTTGAGTCCATCCACTGCGCCGAATCCGCTGGAGATTGCACTCGGCAACCGCAGCGCGTTACGCTCTCAGAACAACGGCGCGAAATGGCTGCATGCGGGATGGCTTCCGAGTTGGGAAGAGACGCAAGCGGATCAACTCGGTGGGAACAACATCGTTCCGTGCGTTTCCGGGCCGGTGAATTGAACCATATTCATAATTTCAGGTATGCCAGCTCGCATTCCTCGCGAAGCTCCATGTGGCTCAAGCGCCGAAATTTATCAGCTCATCGTGTGGCCGACTTGCCAAGTCTACACTTACAATTCACGAAGTTCAATTGTGGTTCAATTTCGAGCGGGTTGCATTTGGTCGTTGGTTTGTTGGTTGGGCTCTCTGAGGGATAACTGAACCGTACGCCTTGGATTTCAGAACACACACCACCTCTTTTCCAAATCAGTCTCGAGGTATACCCTCAACGGATGGTTACACACCACTCCAAATATGAGTTCCACCTCCAGGAAGGTCACCACTCTGTAAACTAAATTCTTCCTTGACCCGATTCCTTGGATGTACAAACCTATGGATGTGTAATAGTAGCACTCAGACAGCCTTTGTAGATTATGGTAATCACCTCGTCACAGTGAAATACTGGGATTCAGACGGTGTGTACCGAGGAGGAAGGGGTTCGATTCCCTCCAAAGGCATCGGGCATCTAATTCGTTTTTCTCCGGTTTTTTTTGTGTTGAGTGCTCTGGATATGATAGCCAGCGACAATACAACCCCACTGTAATTGAACGGAAACTACAATTCGCAGAAAATCATCCGGCCAAAGCAAAAATTTGGAGAGATCTGAATTTCTGCTTTGGCCGGAAGATATAACGATGAGGAAGCTTTTGTGGTTGAGGGGAAGGAGGTTTAAAGCTGTGTTCACCACCCTTTTTGAGCCTTGAACTCTGCCAGTGAAATCATTGAGTTGAATGTATTACATAAAGAGCAGGAAGGGCAGTTGCCCTTGCAGGCATAGACTTTCTTAACTCCCTCCAGAGCAATGAAGCACTAGTAGTAAGCACTCCAAATGACAACTTCTGAGAGGTTCAGCATGCGCTGCACAGTTGAACCCATGCGAAATCCATTCTACATATCATATTCTCCCGCTGAAATGCCTGGTTTGATGTATGTCCATAGGGCCTTTGTGGATCACGGCGATCACCTTGTCGCAATAGAACAACCACGTCGTAAATTGCACCAAGGAGGAAGGGGTTCAAATCCTCTCAAAGGCACGAATGAGCACAGCGTGCTCTTCCTTTTTTCTCCGTGCTTTCCCCGATCTTCAGCTCTCTCTCTCTTCTCCTCTGTACCTAGCCATCTTGAACCCCCAAAGTTGAACCACTGTGTGCTCCATACTACATACACTGAGTCCGAAAAAGTATCGGATCACCGAACTTTGATAAAAGAGCTATCTGACGCTCGATCGACTGGGATATTCGACTAGATTTAAAGTGCTAGAATGATAGTGTACAAGGTGTAGTTTATGCATGTAAAATATTGGAATATTCTGTTCACAGCTGGTGATCATGGGAGACATTTAGTCGTGATGGGTGATCCAATTATTAATCTGGTTTTAGTCAGCATACAGAATTCGATGTGTAAAAGTCCAAGAGGCTCCAAATAAAATCCAATAAAATCCAGGGGAGTTAGTAATGGGTTAGCCCACCCCTGGGAGTGAATATTTCACGTACCCAGTCCCATAGGCTGTCGCACAAGGGGGGAACAAACCTTTGATCAATGTTCTCCCACTCCTCCTTCAATGTGGGCCCTAAGTCACCCGGATTCTTTAGCAATCGTTCCCCATGGTGTATTACACATTCACAGTGATCCTAGGAATCCTGTATAATATCAATATCTGTGTATATTGCCATCAATGGAGAACATAAAGGCCATTTAGCCCAGAGCACCATTTAGTGTGCTAATAATTACTGCTTTGGGTCATTGTTGTGCTGGAAATAAATGGTCAAATGGTTCAGGTTATGCTAGTCAAGGGCCATGAGGACGAACTGAGTGAGTGTTCCAGTGGAAACAAAGCTTTTCATGAGGCCGCTAATGCAATGTAGTCCGCCGACACTGCCGCTGGTGTTGCTGCACACCCGGACCATTGTGCCATAGGCCCGTCGCCGCTCTGTTTGACCTTTTTTTGTGGTGCAGATGGGCCCTTTCGCTTATTATTCTGCTTTCTAGAACTGCTGATACTTACCCGGACCTAGGATTTTGAATTTGACCTGCCCAGAATAACTCGCGCCCGGGCAACCCCCCCTTTCAATAACAATAGTGCTCAACAGAGTCCGCATGCTTCCTCTGGGGTTCAGCGGTGAGGAGGGGCTTCCACTGATGGAAGAAAACATTAAACAGCCCTTTCTTGAGGAATTCCGGTGTGTATTGACAGGGAAGTGAGAGAAAACTGGCTGCTGCGAGTCAGGCACACTCTTGAGTTGGCCGGAAAACAGCATTCACACCACTTTATGGATATTTCCGCTGTCTGATTTGACCGAATAATGATCTCTGTGCTCCTTGGACACCAAAATACAGTTCGGACAATAGCCAGAAGTAATCCCGGACACTGCAGAGGGCATCACGTTCACCTTGTCGGCAGCAACTGTATTTCACCTCCCTGTTTTTTTTAGGGGAGCAAATACACCTTTTGTGGACGCAGGAGTGTCAGATGCAGTCATATTTACCTGTAGATAAAAATTAGGATCAATATGGTATGATCCTGCAGTGTTTCAAGAGGAGAAATTGTGGATGTTCCAAATGCGGAAAAAGAATTGGATCACATGTCCGCGTTAATTGCATCAGCTCGGATCATCGGCTGCGTGTTCGGCTCGATCTTTTTGGTGGTAGGTAGCAGGGTTCAAGGTGTCCATATCCTACTGCAAAGTTCAGTCCTTGCATATGTATTGATTCCATAACAGAGTCTTCAAGTTTTGAAACCTGGTGATCCAATACTTTTTCGGACTCAGTGTATGAGGAATTCAACACAGTCTATTTCTCTGGGTCAAGTTCTCCCAAAAAATAATTGCTTCTGGCATGATCATCTTAGGAAGGAAATGGTGGCCAGAAAGCTTTTGGGCCTCATTATGAATGCATTGGTGCAATAAACATTCCCATCTGTTAAAGAGGGGGTTCAAATCCCCGCGAAGGCATGCAGCATTCTCCAAGGGGACGTCGGGATTAAAATCCCGGATGGCGGGGGGGTCTGGCGAAGGCCGAAAGGAACTTTGTACTATAAGTTGTGGGGGGGTTTTAAAAAAAGCTGGGAGAAGCATGTGGTCCGAATTGGCTCCGGGTAAGATTCAACAAAATTATACAGGTCTACTTTAAAGCTTTGTAGCACTTTAGATAGCTTAAAGAACGATGGTATGTACCTTGGACATAAAAAACAACAGGTATAGGGGGTATGAACCAGATTTGGGAGGCGGCGGGAAGTTCGGAGGAAGCGGCCCGGCGCTAGGGGTGGGAAAGACCTTCCCTATATAGTAGGGGGAGTTCATGGAGGGGTGAAAAAAACTTTTCGACCCAGCATCCGATGTTCAAATTCCAACGTCCCATTGGAATTCTCGCAACATTTTACTTTCTGCTTTTCTCGATCCTGGGCTCTCCTTCTTTTGCACCATGGTACCAAGGCAATTCCAGGTAAAAGCACTCCGCAATCCCACTCCGAACCTCTGGGTATTCCACTTACGGGATGTTGTGATTTGGGCTGATCAGTATGCTTGGTTCACTCGACTGTTAGGTCTGGGTTACAATCCCCTGGGGCTGTAGGCACCAGTGGCTACCTTATATACTACACAGTAGTAGCTAGAATACTCTACATGTATCTACGCTCTCAGAGAGAATGAGCAAGCCATTAGTAAGCCCCCCAGGCACACTTCGGGCTCACAAATACAACATGGGAAATTCAACACAATATCTCATTTATGTAGATTCTCCCTCGGTCAAATAGTACAGTAGATACTATGCGTGCTCGCGGTCTCAATTTAAGGCAATCCACCGAGCTGAAACGGGTGTGTGTGGAGTCGATCTGTGCTGTGCAAGACTGTTGAGGAGGAATTGAGTCCCGTTTACAAGAGCCGTTGAAACATGTGCTCGGGAAACAGACCAAAATGCTATATAATGCTAAAGACGACGAGCAGAATGCTTCACTAGCTAAGCCTAATCCGAAGAATGGCTACACCAACTAACAACTACTAACCAAATCTAACACCTTTACACCCCTTTCAAGGTCTATAATTGCCGACAAGTAGTGATGCTTGTCCAACATTACATGAATGTACTTCCAAGGACGAAGGGTTTGAACAGAGTTCTGAACACCTGAGTCGCAGTGGTTTAGATTTTAAAGCCTCACAGCTATGTACATCCAATCTCTTTGTCTGAGTCAATTCGATGTTCTCTTTGTCTGAAACTCGCTATGTATGGTGACTCTCTTTGTCTGAAACTCGCTTTGTCTGAAGCTCTCTTTGTCTGGTAACACGGTAAGGTTGTGGTTTTATGGGTGGACTTATAGTACAAATTCCAATGCCAAAACGAAACCTGTTATTATCAAACTATACTCGTTATGTGAGTTAGCCTTAGTTGAACAAGCCCTAGAATTCCCCTGGTACGCGGTGCTTTATTGCTACCTGCTCTTTTAGGGAGGATCCAGTGCCTATCCTACTAATTCTACCCTCCTTTTATACCTATCCTAAACATATTACATGTGCGCTATTATGCTACTGCGGATATCTATCCGAGAATTATTAAGTACAGTAGTGTCAGCTCGATACATTTTTGCAGACCAAAACATTATCCCAACCCCTAGCAGCTATTCAGTTATGGAACAGGTTGTTAGACCGGTTCCTAATTTGATCACCCAGTTAGTAAGCTCTTTCTTTTGAGCCTTGGGCCAGTAGCTGGTAATGTCCCCAAGGGTTGGAACCTTATCTTGAAATGCTCAGAGCTCATCTTCCTGTGGACACCTTGAACTCCCAATTTGGTGAGTTAGTTCGCAAGTTAGACTCACATCATCAATATTGTGCCTATTTATAAGTGACACTTGATCGGTGTATTGCCAAGGCCTTTGGGCTGTTCAGCCGTCTTAGCTGGTAACGAGTACCTTGTCTAAGACCTGGTCTCATCATGTGACGGAACACATCACATCTTGGTTGTAAACAATATCCAACAAGTCAAAAGGTCCGTCTAAGGCGAGTTCCCTTTAGACCAATAATAACAGAGTGCATATTAAACTTATCCCATAGTAAAGTAGAACCCCAAGGCTTCTGAACCATTATCCAGCCTTGCCCAAGCAGTACCCGCTGCCGATCCCTTATCCAGTATGTGCATTTCCTGATAAGTGAGCCACGAACGGGTTGTGGCTTATAGCCTTGGCATGTCTTTTGACTAACCGTGCGGGATACATGTTAGTCCTTAGTTGGATCATGCACATAGTTAAAATACCGAAAAACACTTTATTTCAGCGTGTTTCATTCATGGCTTATCATCTCCCCCAAATTTGAAATATTGACTGCCCCCAGTCAACCTATTGCTCTGTTTTATTATTTAGCTTGGAATTTTCCAGCTTCTCCCCGGCTGACTTGTCTGAATTGAGCTTGGCTACGCGTTAAAAGCCATTGTTTGGCTAAGCTTAATGATTTGTATCACTGCGTATTAGATCTGAGTCCAAAGCTTGCAGCAGAACCAACTGGGCCAAAAGGCCATTGTAATTGGTTGAAGACCGATTGACCGCTTTGGACTATATATAGCTGATTGAACACATTTGCATGCATTTAACACCGCGCCAAGTCACATGTCATGTTTATCCGACAACTCCGCGTCCGCAGAAGCAAATAGGCGCCCACATCAAGACTTTGATCGGGGTCTTGATTAAGTGGTTTCTGAAGAAAAAGGTGGTGTTTGTTGTTGGCGAAAGAAAAACCAGGCAAGAAGAATTGTACGTTCAACGTAGGTGTATTTGGTGACTTTCTTGGTCTTTGAGGCGACCATGGTATCGCAGCGAGTTTGGAAGGAGCACTGAGGAAACGCAGATGGCTCTGAATGGGATGTCCCAGCATTCGAGTGGGAAGTGGGAAGTCCCAGCAAAAGGGATGTCCCACTGCGCCGCAGGCGGAGAAAATTTTTGATGAATGTCACGCTTGACAGCCCATCTGACAGCTTGTTTGGCCTCAGATCAGAGAATCAAAAGGGGTATATCGGAACGATCTGTGGACCGTTTTGGCTGGGAGTAGGCTCATTTGAAAGCCCATTGGGTGGACGTTCTGTGGGCATGGTATGGGCCGCATCGGAGTATATCAAATTTCCACTGTACAGGGGGATCAGCTGGACAAAAATTGCTCTAGCGGGGGCATACGTGCACCAATTGGGCTGGGAGTGGGCCCATTAGAACCACACACCTCAAGGCTACCACTGGGCACAATATTAGGGGTATCTGAGCACTTTCATTTTCCACTTTCATTTTGGCACCCAGCACCGAAATCACTCTAGCGGGGGCATACATGCACTGATTGGGCTGAGGGTGGGCCCATTAGAACCGCATACCTCAAGGCTATCGCTGGGTGCAATATCAGGGGTATCTGCACACTTTTGTTTTTTGGCCCCCCAGCACCGAAATGGCTGTAGCAGGGGCATACGTTCACCGATTGGGCGGGGGGTGGGCCCGTTAGGGTGGTATACCTCAAGGCTATTGCTTGGGTGCAATATCAGGGGTATCTGCGCACTTTTGTTTTTCGGCCCCCAGCACCAAAATGGCTGTAGCAGGGGCATACATTCACCAATTGCACCGGGGGTGGGTTTGTTAAGGTGGTTAACCACTCAAATTTTCCTGAACTAGTGGGACATCCCACTATTATTTTCGTATGGGACGTCCCACAACACTCATGATGTGGGACATCCCATTTTTTTCACCCTATGGGACGTCCCACACCTATCTCCCATGGGACATCCCACACACTTTTATTTTTCTATCTGTGGGACGTCCCATCGTATTAACCACAATGGGATGTCCCATTCTTATTTTCATCATGGGAAGTCCCACTTCTCAATGGGATGTCCCACTCCCACTAACTAAGTCTAAGTTCACTCTAGTTCCATTCAGAGTATACATTATTACTGTCTGAGTTACACTGAGTCTCAGTGCTTATCCTTCCGACTTCAAATCTTCCACATATCCAAATACAGAACTCAACGCCAACACCCATATCAGGCGATTTTGACTCAACACCCGTGGCCTAAATAGGAAGGTTGGACCACCTGCTAATCCCACATAACAAATCATATTAGACCACAATTGTCCCCCCTAATTGTGGTCCAAGTAAGACCCCCGCAGGTCAATGTCCCCCCTCAGGGAACCCAAGAGGGACCCAGGGGAGACATGGGGGACACGTTTACCCTTTCACAGGGGACATTTACCTAGTAGAGGTAGACAGGGAGACATCGATACCCGTTAACCGTCACAGGTAGACAAAGGGAGACATTGATACCCATTGTCCGCCGTAGGGTAGACACGCAACCCTAAGGGAGACATGCTTGCAGGATAACCATTGTAGGGTAGACATGCCACACTAAGGGAGACATGCATGCAGGATAACCATCGTAGGGTAGACATTAAACACTATAGGGAACACTTTCCCTACTTAGTTGTGCGGTAGACATTGAGCACTAGGGGAGACATTCACTACTTAACCATCATAGGGTAGACACCGAACACTAGTCCTCTGAGATCATATATATGGTGTGAAGTTCCTCCGCCAACTACTCAGCCTCAGCTCGTTCACCCACATCATCATCAATCTCCAACTCTTCATCTCCCTCTCTAATAACTGTGCCCGGCTCTCTCACTTTGCCACTCCCTACATTGGCTCCAGGGCAAGAAACTATATGAAGTTTGTTTGAGCAATGGGTGTCTAGACATACAATCAGACTTGAGTAATGCTCTGATTAATCCGGAGGGTGGTGCCTGCAGTGCGCCCGGATCGTGATCGCTGCTCAAGCAGGATCAAACTTGTTTCTGATTGAACAGAACAGTGTTCAACTTGAACGGAGCAGTGTTCAAACTGCTACGTGACAAAAATAGGGCCGCTGCGAGGCTCGAACCAAGGACCTCACGGATTCGGGGCAGGAAACAGGAGATGAGCATAACCACTCGTCTAAGGAGGCATTGCACTTTTGATCTGTCATACAGCTATTGGCCCTTTCCCCGCAACATTCAAAAGCTTATGTATGTGTTCAATTGAGTTAAGTTGGTCCTCTACAAAGCACCAGTGGTTAGTAGACCTGTATTATGTACAGAAAAATAAGAATTCACAAGATTTAGATGGCTGTTGACTGTCAATCATGGAGCCTGAATCCTAAGCTCTTGCCAATGGGAGATCTTTACCTATTCAAACAGCGGGAGTCGAGCCAGGTCCTTCTGCCATGACCCTGGAGCTGCATTAATTTCTCTAGGAGTGGAGCTGCCCTGGGTAGGTGAGGTAAAGTTGAACACAATTTATGCAATTACATGAGTGGTGAGTTCGGAGACCGGTGTGAGCTATCATACACTCCCTCCGTGGCTGAAAAGGGCAAATACACACTATAGAACAAGCACGGAAAAAAGAAGCTAACGAGCACACGACGTGACCTTGAATCGAACAAGGGTCTCACATTTAAAGATTATGTGTCGTCCTACAGTAAATGTGCGCGTTACCGGTTACACCACCAGGTCTACCACTACAACCACCGCCAATCGCCATGGTCCTCACATAAACCAACAATCGCCACAATGAATACGGAAGCCCTTGGTTCGATTCAACTTGCAGCAGAAGTGCTCATTCCTTGCAAAAGAAGGCAACTGTCAGGCCATGAGTAATCAAGGTATCAGGAAGCCGCAGAGGAGGCAAGTATTGTACCAAGTTACAGAGTACAGAAATTGGGTGCCACGGACAAAGCCGTGGATATCGAGCTACGGAAGGAGGCACGAGCTACAGAGTACGGAAATTGGGTGCCACAGGCAAAGACATAACAATTTGTGAGTTAGGTATCTCCTTCAGCGCACGGAACAGCATGGAGATCCACACCGCGAGGCAAGGAGGAGGGCAGTGTTGAAGGGGTCCGTGGACGGATGAGGAATAAGGCCACATGTGGCGGTTGGAAAAGAATTAGTATAAAAGCAGGAACGTTCATAGAAGAATGCATCTTATTACCTCCCACTGCTCACACCTAAGCTACTCCCCTCGAGCGCACAGGGTGAGAGTCTAGTCGGAGGCTTGTCTGTAGTACTTCTGGTTCAATAGAACGGGCCAGAGGGAATTATAGAAACATTGGTGGTGATAGCGCACGTGGTTGTAGAACATGCGGCAAACTTCTAAACGGCCAGCAGCCCAACTTAGCTGTGTGTAACCGTTGGCTTGGGCCTCAAACACAGATCCGTGCACAGAGTACCACACCCCATCGTTGCGGAAGGCTTATCCAATTCGATTATAACCACTCCACAATTCATTCTTGCCATTTCACCCCACGCACATCCACAGAATTAAAAAGCCCTGGCCGTACCACCACAGTGTAGAGAAAAACCCAGGTTACGAAGGATCACACTATAACCTGTACGTGTTGTGTTCAACAGTTCTGAATACACTGCTTGCCCGAATTATATGAGGCAAGGAGATAAGGAAAAGGACCATATAGCTTTCCTGGAAGGCTAGCCCCCAACGAGGAACCTAGCGAAACTGTTCATTCCCCGTACGGCTTTGACATAAATAAAGGTCACAAGTTCTTACTTGTTCATGTCTTTGAGGCTAACCCAAATTCCTTAGAGTGGATCTTCTAAGTCCTTTGATGCGTGACATATTGCAAGAGATGTGTTTCCATTGTATAGTACTTGCAGGTCCCATGTAAAGCTGCTCGATCGACTTGCAGCGGTATGTACTTTCCGCTGACTAGTCCAGCTGGCTCCCAATTAGCCATTGCAACTTGAAGTGCCAAAGTGCTACACAGCCAGGGCTGCTGTTAGTGTTCCGATGCACGTGTCTGAAGTTGTAACTTGCGGAAAATTGAATTTTCACTAGTGTTCATTTGCACGGCTTATCAAAGGATTTGGCCAAACCCGCAGTATTACGGGTACGGGTGCGGTAGCTGATTTCCTTAACCCCGTAAATACCACAACCCGCAAAAGGAGTGTACCCGTAATACTGCAGTAATTTAACCATGACCGAAAAGAGTTCTAACAGATTTGAACACAGAACCTCAGGAAAGCAGCACAAATATCAGTTCAGAGAATAGCACAGTTACACTAAGGAGACATTATATAGCCCTCAGATAGCTGGGATAGCTACAAGCACACCTCAGACTAAATCATTTTTTAGTGATTTCCTCCTCAATCAACAAGGAGTGAAGTTGAGAGTCTGCTCTTTTCTGAAACATTGACTTCACTTGCCTTGTAAGTCTTGTGAGACAGCAGATGAGATGTAATTGAGGCCCCAGCACTGTGAATACTGTGTAGGTTCCCACGGGTCAGTGTAGGTATGCGTAGATGACTATGCATGCCCTGTCTAGCCGACTACGCGCAATCTATTTATAGGTTCCCACGGCTCTGCGTAGGCGACCTAAACTTACCATTTGTAGTTGAGTATAGGTGAGTCTAGCTACCTACACTGGCCAATTGCCTCCAACCAGTCCTTTCTGAGTGTGTGTGGCCCTCCGCCGGTCGTTGTGTCATCAAAAACAAATCAAGTTTAAGCTCTCGCTTGCCCTGTGGCGTGAAAATAGCCACTCACGATCTCGTTTTTATGGGGACTATTGACCTACAATGGGTCTTTCCCGCTCAGTGTAGGTGCCTACACACCGATGCTTTCCTACGCAGACTCGCGAACAGCTAGCCATACCTACACAGACCTCCACTCACCTCCACTCAGCTACAAAAATTCTGCGTAGTCGCCTAGAAATAGTGGTCTTTGTAGCTATGTGTAGATCACCTACACTGACCTATGTCTAGGGGATAGCGGAACACAGTGACAGTATATAAATGCGAGACTCTCTTTCGACTTGAGGTCAGGCCATATCTACTGCTGATGGTGTTTACCTCTTCTTTTTTCCGTGCTTGTTCTATAGTGTGTATTTGCCCTTCTCAGCCACGGAGGGAGTGTATGATAGCTCACACCGGTCTCCGAGCTCACCACTCATGTAATTGCATAAATTGTGTTCAACTTTACCTCACCTACCCAGGGCAGCTCCACTCCTAGAGAAATTAATGCAGCTCCAGGGTCATGGCAGAAGGACCTGGCTCGACTCCCGCTGTTTGAATAGGTAAAGATCTCCCATTGGCAAGAGCTTAGGATTCAGGCTCCATGATTGACAGTCAACAGCCATCTAAATCTTGTGAATTCTTATTTTTCTGTACATAATACAGGTCTACTAACCACTGGTGCTTTGTAGAGGACCAACTTAACTCAATTGAACACATACATAAGCTTTTGAATGTTGCGGGGAAAGGGCCAATAGCTGTATGACAGATCAAAAGTGCAATGCCTCCTTAGACGAGTGGTTATGCTCATCTCCTGTTTCCTGCCCCGAATCCGTGAGGTCCTTGGTTCGAGCCTCGCAGCGGCCCTATTTTGTCACGTAGCAGTTTGAACACTGCTCCGTTCAAGTTGAACACTGTTCTGTTCAATCAGAAACAAGTTTGATCCTGCTTGAGCAGCGATCACGATCCGGGCGCACTGCAGGCACCACCCTCCGGATTAATCAGAGCATTACTCAAGTCTGATTGTATGTCTAGACACCCATTGCTCAAACAAACTTCATATAGTTTCTTGCCCTGGAGCCAATGTAGGGAGTGGCAAAGTGAGAGAGCCGGGCACAGTTATTAGAGAGGGAGATGAAGAGTTGGAGATTGATGATGATGTGGGTGAACGAGCTGAGGCTGAGTAGTTGGCGGAGGAACTTCACACCATATATATGATCTCAGAGGACTAGTGTTCGGTGTCTACCCTATGATGGTTAAGTAGTGAATGTCTCCCCTAGTGCTCAATGTCTACCGCACAACTAAGTAGGGAAAGTGTTCCCTATAGTGTTTAATGTCTACCCTACGATGGTTATCCTGCATGCATGTCTCCCTTAGTGTGGCATGTCTACCCTACAATGGTTATCCTGCAAGCATGTCTCCCTTAGGGTTGCGTGTCTACCCTACGGCGGACAATGGGTATCAATGTCTCCCTTTGTCTACCTGTGACGGTTAACGGGTATCGATGTCTCCCTGTCTACCTCTACTAGGTAAATGTCCCCTGTGAAAGGGTAAACGTGTCCCCCATGTCTCCCCTGGGTCCCTCTTGGGTTCCCTGAGGGGGGACATTGACCTGCGGGGGTCTTACTTGGACCACAATTAGGGGGGACAATTGTGGTCTAATATGATTTGTTATGTGGGATTAGCAGGTGGTCCAACCTTCCTATTTAGGCCACGGGTGTTGAGTCAAAATCGCCTGATATGGGTGTTGGCGTTGAGTTCTGTATTTGGATATGTGGAAGATTTGAAGTCGGAAGGATAAGCACTGAGACTCAGTGTAACTCAGACAGTAATAATGTATACTCTGAATGGAACTAGAGTGAACTTAGACTTAGTTAGTGGGAGTGGGACATCCCATTGAGAAGTGGGACTTCCCATGATGAAAATAAGAATGGGACATCCCATTGTGGTTAATACGATGGGACGTCCCACAGATAGAAAAATAAAAGTGTGTGGGATGTCCCATGGGAGATAGGTGTGGGACGTCCCATAGGGTGAAAAAAATGGGATGTCCCACATCATGAGTGTTGTGGGACGTCCCATACGAAAATAATAGTGGGATGTCCCACTAGTTCAGGAAAATTTGAGTGGTTAACCACCTTAACAAACCCACCCCCGGTGCAATTGGTGAATGTATGCCCCTGCTACAGCCATTTTGGTGCTGGGGGCCGAAAAACAAAAGTGCGCAGATACCCCTGATATTGCACCCAAGCAATAGCCTTGAGGTATACCACCCTAACGGGCCCACCCCCCGCCCAATCGGTGAACGTATGCCCCTGCTACAGCCATTTCGGTGCTGGGGGGCCAAAAAACAAAAGTGTGCAGATACCCCTGATATTGCACCCAGCGATAGCCTTGAGGTATGCGGTTCTAATGGGCCCACCCTCAGCCCAATCAGTGCATGTATGCCCCCGCTAGAGTGATTTCGGTGCTGGGTGCCAAAATGAAAGTGGAAAATGAAAGTGCTCAGATACCCCTAATATTGTGCCCAGTGGTAGCCTTGAGGTGTGTGGTTCTAATGGGCCCACTCCCAGCCCAATTGGTGCACGTATGCCCCCGCTAGAGCAATTTTTGTCCAGCTGATCCCCCTGTACAGTGGAAATTTGATATACTCCGATGCGGCCCATACCATGCCCACAGAACGTCCACCCAATGGGCTTTCAAATGAGCCTACTCCCAGCCAAAACGGTCCACAGATCGTTCCAATATACCCCTTTTGATTCTCTGATCTGAGGCCAAACAAGCTGTCAGATGGGCTGTCAAGCGTGACATTCATCAAAAATTTTCTCTGCCTGCGGTGCACTAGGACATCCCATTTGCTGGGACTTCCCACTTCCCACTCGAATGCCGGGACATCCCACTCAGAGTGGGATGTCCTGCTATTTCACCCCCATTTTGGGTGTTTTAAGTCAGGGAAGTAATTGACCTAAGATGGTCTACTTCAGGGTAGCCCGAAGTGCTATGACGACGACGGCAATCCCCTCCCAAGCGTTTCAAAGGAGCAGTGAAACAGTGCACTTGGGTGCAGCCGTGAAATCGATAGATCGGCAAGTCTGACCGGCGCAGCGAGCTATCAACTCAACCAACACCAACCAAAAACCAACCAAATCTAACTAATCTCACAAACTCCAATAACCGAAGCTAATCGTGTGTGTGAGTTCGGGGTAGTGGGACAGGTGTCTCGTCCCTCAGGAGTGTTGCTTTCTCAAGTGTTTTCAACAAGTGGACCGCGGACAAGGTTTTATTGAGTGCAAGTTCAATTGGGTTTCAATTCAATTCAATTCAATATCTTTATCTGAAGTCGCGGCCCCCGTAGGAAAGTTTGTATGGTTTGAGAGTACTCGACTCGAGTACAAAATATGGAGATTGTGTACTTGCAACGCTACGGTGACCACTCTTGCCACAGGGTAGCCACGGTAGACGGAAAGGTCGAGCTGTCCTTTATTTCCCAACTATTGCCAGAGCAAAGCTCAATAGCGGCGGCAGAGAGCAAAGCTCAATCGGCGGCTAGTGGATGGAACATACACACTCGTCGAGGCTTTCCTTTATTCTCACTGACGGTACTCTGTAGCGGCGGGGAGACAAATCCCGTTAGCTAGTTTCCGGTCAGCAACAACGGCTTCTAAGGGCTAGCGGCTGGCTAGGCGGCTGTGCTCAGGCGGCAGTTGTGCGGAGACGTACACACCTCTATCCTATCTTATTGCTTTCCAACAAAATCTAATCTTATATCTTATCTTTCCTCTGAGGTACTAACGGCTGGGGGCCGGATTCACTACCATACATTGGTGTAACTCTACTCTCTTTATACAAACTGCAAAAGCTAAAAGGAACTATTCGGAATGGATGCGGAATGTTGTGATAAGGCGTGATTGATGAACCATGTGGGTTGGCGGCCAGCGGTCCAATGGGAAGTCTGGCATTTCCTTGTGTGTGGGTATATGTCAACCGGCGGCCACTTGCCCGTTGATATCTTTGATGTCATTTCTAATCTCCTTTCAGTGGTGGCCCCGGCCAGCGGCTAGAGTTCTCCAATACGAGTGCACACTGCCAATGTTTCCCTGGTTCAAAACATACTTTGGGAGAATGTAAAATCCTCCCTTTAACTATGCTTGCCCCAGCAGCTACCTATCATTATCCTATCTTCTCTTGTCAGCCGCTACAATATTCACATTTAATCAGCTGCCAGCAGCAGCGGCTACCCGCAGCTAGCGGTTGCCAGCGGCTACCAGTATCAGCGGCCAGTGGTCAGCACGGCCAACGGCTGCCTAGTGACCACTTAATCAGCTGCCAGCGGCCAGCTGCTACAGCAGCTAGCAGTTCCCAGTTACTTGGTTCGAGTGCCAGCCGCTAGAGGTTTCTCCAGCGGCCAGCAATTGCCTTTCAATAATAGTGCCATGGCCAAGTAATATGCATTGCCTGATAACTTTTATCTTGTCTATAACTCAATCCAACCTCTACAGCGTAGCCGCTGGAAAGATCTCCATGATTGGCTTATTCTTAATCCTTCAGGTTTGAGTCTGGCCGCCAGCCAAGTGCTAACCTTAACTCAGGGTTTGTTCAAGTTTACATCCCATTGCAACGAGGCTACCGCTGCGTAGCGCTCAGCCGCTAAGACTATGTAGTTCCTCTTGATCACCTCGAGCACTCAAGGAATCTGGTGGTTAACCAACTCCCAGAGCCCAGCGGTTGGCCTGAAGACTGAACTTAGTTCCGGTAAAGGTCCCTTGTTGAGCTTCAAACATGTAGTGTCCACCGGCTTTCAGCCGTTATAGGTGTAGAATACCACTCCGAGGAGAGTGTACTCTCTCATTTCTAGTCTCACTCTGCCCTTTGAATAGGTTCAAAATCGAAAGATTTCATGCGTGTTTTAGTACACACCCTATCAGCGGTTTGATCCTCGGGTTGCGGATGCAGGGGGGGACTATTTCTTGTGACGAGAGGTGGTGAACATGTGGGACAAGGAGCAGATGAAAGCTCGAGTGCGTGCTTACTTACTCCATCCTTCTACAATCTTTTATCTAACATCCCATCACCTGGTATAGGCCAACACAACCAAGGACAAGTCCCCATGCGAGGAACGCTGGAAGAATCTGTCCGACGATGCCTCTAAGAAAATGTGGGCAATTTATGATGAGACTGGGGTCTTCATCTGCCTATGTCGACATGGGTTCGTTTTAATGGTAGCGGACATGGTCCGGAGTGGAGAATTGTACGTGATCTTCGGTTCATTTTACTCTGTTACTGACAAACAGCCATTTTGAGGTCTAAATATCCCCTCGCAATGTCGGCGGAGTTAATGGAATCCTTGGTCGAAACATTGGCGCTGGGTATGATATCTCCTGTGGATTTTCTACAACTTTGTGGAAAAGCTTGCTGGGACCCCGTGCGCTCCTCCAGAACTTCTCTTGCCTGGTCGGCACCTTTCACGGGCATGCGCACAACCGGCTGTGCCAACTCGTTTTCCTGGCGACCTATGCCCTCGGGCTGGGCCTTGAGGATTTGGAGGGCTGCGAGCGCCTTTTCTCGAAGTTGAACGCCAATGCAGGGTCGGTCCGATACACGAGTGTCTTCCACAGGCTTCAAGCCCTCACAACCTACTTTGAGCACTTTGACACGCATAAAACCTATGCAAACCTCAGTAAGTTCTCCTAATTTCCGGGTAATGAGACGATCACTGAGCAGCCGGTACAGGTAAATTCCTTGTAGACAACTACTGGCAGGCACTTGGTGTCCTCAGGACGAAGCCCGCCCTGCACTCTGCCATGTCGGCAGCCAGTATTGACAATGTCGATGTTGTTCCCACCAGCCTTGAGGAGGAGTTCAAGTTCTTGAAGTCGCTCGTGGTTGAAGCTGAGGAGGACAGCCTCCAGATGGAGTACTATCAAAGGCTCGTAAACCTTTTCTTTTAAATTCACTGACTCGTCCTCCACCACCACTGCATGACCCCCACCACCACCTCTAACCGTACCCTACCACCACTTCACCCCGACCACCACATACCCCCATTCACTTCCGCCACCACCACTCACTGTGTGCTATGCCAAAAATGTTTGGCATAAAATCGTTCAAGCCAAGGGAAAACCGTCTGAGTCAGAAAGAAGTCAATCTGAGTCAAACGGCCCGAGTCGGTCCGAGTCATACCGATTGGAGTCAGGTGAAAGGGAGTCAATAGGACATGAGTCAGCAATATGAGTCAGTAGCCAAATAGTATATAAGGAGGCCTGTAAGAAGGCCCCAGGAGACTTCCCCCAGTACCACTTTGTTGGTCGCTTAGTCATAATTGATTTTATTCGAACACTCATTCGCTTGCTTGAACTCTTAAGTCTCTTGAGGTTTATTCACGAAGTCACACACTCTGTCAAGAACACGCCGACTGATACCACCGCCGTTGCCGTCACCGCTAAATTTAGTTGATCGGACCAAAACCCGTTTGTCGCCGACCACTCCGCCGTTTACGAGACTCGACCGAATCGAGCAGCACTACTCCGAATCCTAAGAAAGGCAATTCCTTGAAGCTAAAATTGCACTCTTGAGAAACTTACGAATAAACCCTATTCGCACCTAACTCAAAAGCAACTTATTTCACTTAGCACATCTGGAGCCCACCGCGAGGGGAAATAACAGCTTCAACACCTATATCGCCTTTCTTTGAATTACCAATCAGCCTTAATTGATTATGCGTTTCGAGTCCGAAGCCGAACACCGCGCTTATGAGGCAGCCATGGACCCCGATGAGTACGAGCGACTGCTGAACCTGCAGAAACAATTTCAGGAAGAAGAAGAGAACAGGGGCCCGCAAGCCGGGCCATCTCAGCCGTTTCATAAGAGTCGCAAGAGCAAAGGTAAGCACCCCCAGTATCCTAATCACTTTGCAGCTCCCGGTGGGGACCCCTACGACAGTGATGCACAATCATCAGGATCGTCACCGTCCTCGCTATCATCATCTGGGCGGCCTGAAAAGCCGGAGCGAATGCCTCCGCCACCCCACAGCTTCAGCGCCCCTCTGCGTACAACGTATGATATGCCTATCCGAGGCAGCAAGGATGCCCCCAAGACATTTCGGGGTAAATATACAGACGTACAACGATGGGTGGATCACTACGAACAACTTCTGAACAAGTGCAGAATTGTTGAGGAGCAAGAAAGGTGCGAACATATACTGGCCTACTGCTCAATTGATGTGCAGAATGTCATCCAAACAATGGAAAATTATGAACACTCTCGGTGGACGCGCCTCAAGAAGGAGATTTTACGCCATTCTGACGCGGAACGGGTATACCAGAAATACAAACCCGCAGATGTCGAGAAGTATGCAATGAAGAAGCGACAGCAGGTGTGCCACAGTTTAACACAATGGCGGAAGTACTTTATCAAGTACAACTCAATTGCCGGAGGACCGTTGAAGAAAGGCTATCTTAGCCGAGAAGATTATAATGCGTATTTTCTAATTGGCATTCAGCGGCCGCTGCGTCAGATCTTAGAAAATCGTATATTGCAAGCTAATCCCAACAGGAACAATGAGGCCCAATATACCATACGAGAGATTAACGAAGCAGCGGAATGGTACTTCCGCCGCAACAGGTACGAGTCCCTCATGGTTCGCGCGGCTGACCTGGGTGAAGAACTTGACGAGGACTTTTCAGGAAACGAGTCAGATAGCGAGGCATCTGGCAGTGACGATGACGAATCAGACTACGACGAGTTCCTGCGCAAGAAGAAGCAACGGGCAAAGAAGAAAAAGCAAGAGAAAAGCAAGAAGACAATCAGCAAGAGAGCGGCGGTTGACAAGAGCACACAACGGTTTCAAGGTAACGAGGAAGAAATTGCAGGAATGATTCGCAAATTGAACGCCATGCGACTGGATGATCCAGAATATGCACCGATCTTTTACAGAGTCATGGTTATGGATCAGACGGGAACAGCAGGAAAGTGTGTTACAGCTATCTTCAAAACCGTAGACGTTTTCGAAAAAAAAGTCCAGTTCATCAAAAGTGGAGTACCAGGATTAAAATAGCAAAATGACCCTGCAGCGTCATAGCTTGTGCACGTTGTTGACCAGTAAACAACATACCAGTATTCTCAAACGCAACACTATCATCCAATCCAGTGTATACAACATGGACAACTATCATGCTAACGGTCCTTGGGCACTGTATGTAGCGATAGTTGCTCATGGCGGTTTGATAAAGAGCGTGCGGCCATTGACAACGCGATGATGCGGTGGAGCGAAGGGCGTCAGGTTGATGGCATCACTTTTGATCAACTGAACTTTTTTTCGAAAACGTCTACGGTTTTGAAGATAGCTGTAAACCACCAATTATAAACCGAGGTGAGCCAGTGTTTGCACCGGCGAGCAGGCCTCCGCCGATACGCACGGGCCCAGACATTCGCCCCACCGGCCCAACATCGTACCCCAACAACATTCCGTTGGGTACGACGAATCAGGGAGGCGCAGGAGGTACTGGGAACCCAGGGTGCTTTGGCTGTGACGAAGCAGGCCACCGCATCTCGGAATGTCGCCGAGTCCAGGAACTGCTAACCAGAGGAATTCTTGCCCGAGGAGAAGATGGTCGGCGCCTTGTAATGGGCAATGGCCAATGGATCCGAAAGAATGCGGGAGAATCTCTAGTAACCGCAGCAGAAAGAATTTCAGGAGCAAGTGCGCCAAGAGTTATGCTGAATTATTTGGACAAAGTTCAAAACTACGATGATCCGGTAAGTCATTTCTACCAATTTGAGGATCTTGAGGCAGAAACAAACACAGCCGACAGGGAGGAACATTCCGAAGATGACGAGAGTACAGACGACAGGGGCTGGAGAGACCTTGACATTGCACGAGACCGAAGAACGGCGGTGAGTAATTTCTACCGGGCGGAGAGTCGTCGCGCGCACATTGAGGAACTGAGCAGTGACGAGGACTCCGAGGAATATGCGCAAGTATACTTGACCGTCCCGAGAGAGGTTGCCGAAGCCAACATTCACGCGGCAGAAAGAACAGAAACCAGTACAAGAAAGGCAAGGAAGATGGTTCTTGATGGAGTGTATCCTCCGCGGCGAGACAGAGCCCAGATAGGAGAAGTGAAGGATTTGCAGAAAGAGGGGCTTTTGAAGCGCGGCGAGTCTATAATTAATCCAGCACCGCTTCCACACCAATCAGTGATTGACAAAGGAAGCATGGGGAAATTAGCGGCGAAACCCACGACGCGACCCGCCTCCAAACCGGAAGCGCCGCCAGAAATTCAGCCTTTTGAGGCTCGACGAGCAAGGTTTAGTGAGGAAGATGCGGAAATGGAGAATGTGGGAGAAAGGGAAAGGAAGCATTCACCGAAAAGGAAGTCCGGGGAACGAAGCCAGGTCGAGATGGGGTCACAGAATGATGAAGAAAAGGGATCGAAAGCAGTAGTTGGAAGGCAATCCGAACTATCCTCGACAGTAGATAAGAAAGTACTTCTAGACCGGATTATGGACATTCAGATCCCGATGTCCTTACGAGAATTATTCGTAACGTCTAAAGAAATTCGGACGGAGATCCAAGACCTCATCAAGGTCAAAAATGTTCGTGCAGTGCTGTTAGGAAGTACTCGGGATCATCCACTCATTGCAAACTTAAATTGGCCTAGGGAAGAAGGTGTATTGATCAAGATCGACATGACTACAAACGGCAAACAAGTCTGTGCTATCATAGATACCGGGTCTCAACTGGATGTGGTCCGTTCAGACATCGCCGCTCTGTTTATTGGAAGATCAGTCGATATGAGCCAGGTGACGAACATGAAAGATGCTAACGGTGGACGGGGGCAATTACAAGGCCAGATTCACGATGTAGAATTTAATTGCGGGGGCGCGGTGACCTCGGCAAACTTGTGGGTGTCGCAGAAAGCCCCATTCGAGCTCTTGTTGGGACGCCCCTGGCAGAGAGGGAACCTGGTGAGTATTGACGAACAAACGGAAGGTACGTACTTGATTTTTAAAGACCGAGAAACAAGGAAACCCCGCTACGAGTTATTGGCGGTCCCGTACGATGGACCTATGGGAGATTTCCGCGCTGAGAGCGCCAGCCAATACCAGTCGTTCGCCCTGTTAAATAACGACGAGTCAGACATGCTTCGCGCCATGAATCATAAAAGGCAACCCGTTTCCGCATGTTTGGACGGAAAGGGAAATATTCTAGACGCGGAACCTAGTTGTGCGGACGCGATAATAAATGGAAGCACGTACCAGTCAGGAGCACCGACTCACCCTGCCTCAGCAGCAGACCTAGCCGTGGCCAGCTTAAATTTGGCGCGTGCTTTTATCGAAGTTTGGGCATATATCATTATTCTAGCCTTGAGCCGCGCCGTTGAGCAAGTCAATAAAGAACTTGAAGGGGAAGTATATAAGGGAGAGGGACCACACACCGTCGCTAATCCGATTCCCACCCGCCTTCTCCAGCTTCTCATGTCTTTGTCCCAACGATCCCCCAACCAGCTTCCGCTCTCTCTCCTACGCCCTAACGGAGGAAACCCCGTTGCGCCCGAACCCTTCCAGTATCTCTCCAGAATGACCTTCAGTGAACCCCCAGTCCCCGTGGTCCGAATCAGCGCCACTGGACCAGTCGAAACCGTCGCCGATGCCGTTGCTCACCAATGGCAGAAAGTGGTCGACAACCAGCCGATCGACGTCAACCCGACCTTTTGCGCCGCACCGCAGTCCGAGTATTACGGGAGTGTTACCCTCCCGAACGGCCAGGAGCTGCACCGGAGTTCATCTCAGAACATTTTTCGAGTATTTCGCAATCGAACGACGGGCTTACCGTACACGTTGTCTTGCCACGAATTCACATTCCACCTCACGACGCCTCGCAACCCCCACCACACCTGGAGCCTCGAACTGGTGTATCCCAACGACACCCGCATTCGCGACGCAATGAAGACCACGTCGCCACTCGACTCCGAGGACGACGTGGGGTTCCCGGTGCACGCGACGCCGCAAGCCCCGCCCATGGTCCCTATGGCTGAACGTCTACGCGTGAGCCGCCGAATCTCTGCTAAACACCGGGGTACTTACCTGCAACAGATGCCCGTTAACACCCTAGCAAGTCCCGCCCAGGCCCGCGAGGCCGAGACGCGCTGCCTCGCCGAAGAGCGCGGTGTACGCCCCGAAGATACGCAGACCGCAGGCCCCGCGGCCGCGCACCTCGCAGAGCTGGCGAGTGAGTCGGCTCAGGCTGCTGGCGTGTTCCGCCCGGTATCCGCACGCGGTACCCACGAGGAGGAGCTCGAGGGCGACATCGAGCGCCGCGCCTTGTCGTCCCTCTCGTTGGACGATGACCCGTTTTATGATGCACCCCGCCCCCAGCGCCACGGCCGCAGTCTCCCCTCGCAAGAGGAGACCTTCCGCAACCGCAGCACGGAGCGCGCTGCTCGTGGCAATCAGGCCCATGAATCCCAGTACTCCAACTCATATGACGACCTTCCCGACCTTGTGTACGCCGACACCAGCGACTCCGACTCGTCCGTGGATATGGGCACTTGCGGTCTGTGCTTCGAGGCGCAACACAAGTCGACGCGCGACTGCCCCTTGTTCGGCCCCAAAGATTGTGAGACGTACGATGCGTCTGCGACGGGCGTCGACGCGCAGTCAAGGCCGGTGGCAGGAACCGACGCGGAGTCGATTTCGTCGATGGGGGCGTGGGATAACGATGAGCATGCCCCACCTAGCGGAGCAGGTAAGCCTTGTATCAAGAACGACTATATGTGCGGTACTGACCGATGTTTTATTGCAGAAGAAGCATTCTCGATGGAGATGTGTCGGGTCCTGGACGTCGCGCTGCAGCCCACACTCAAAGAGTGGATGAGTTTGCCGTTGTCTCAGCCATTGACGTTTCAAGCCCTGCAAACGATCGCGAGGGATGCCCGCGTAGCTTTTGAGATGTTTACGAACGATACCGCCATAGGTTTGGCGGAAATGCGCGAGAAGAATCGTGAGCAGTTAGAGCGAGATGAGTTCCAGGAAGATTGGGAGCGGCAGATGGCCAGGGAGTCTAGTAAAGTGTTGGAGCAGCTGGTGGATGTTGTTATTTGTTATTTTCCCACGGTTCGGCTTTACCCAGCCGCCGACTTTCCCCGATGTTCTCCCCGATTCTATTTACTCAGCTCTTACTCAGCTACTCTTGTTCTCTTTACTTGTCGTATATTCTAGATACTATTCTGTACAGTATATAAGCTGGCCTTCAAGCCTCACAATATAATTAACAAGTTTTATACTTCACTCTCTCTCGAGATCCTCTTCTCAACAGTGGAGAACAACGAGAGGGCTGGGAAGCGGCTGAGGAAGCAGGTGGATGCGCGCTTGGAGGCGCAGACGCTGGCGTTGCGCGTGAGAGCGAGAATGGAAGAGGAGTTGGAGCGTAAAGCTGTTGATCCGAATTACGTTGGCTCGTTCTCACCGCTCGACCGGTGCTCGATCACCACTTTCTCCCCCGACTCTCCCCTCGACAGCACCCATCTTGCCCAGCTCAGCCGGCCCGCCACTTCGAATCTCCGCCGCGGACGCGTTGTCACACGTGATCATTGGTCTAGCTCGGACTCAGCCACCTCGGATTCCTACAGTGAATCCTACGATGAAATCTCCATTCCCCCTCTTTCGGCGCTTGGCGACCGCCTGCACACGCTCGACTCGTCTTGGGATTCTGCTCGCAGTGAAGGGTCAGTTGAGTTTTTCTCCGCCAATCCGACTTGGGTTATTGACGACGCGATCGCCAGAATACGCGAACTTTCAATGGGAGAGAATGAGTCGTCCGGCGAACCCCCTGCGTTCACGCGAAATTCCAGCAGCCTGAGCAGCTACATGCCTTTCTCTCCCGGGAATCACTCCCCCGAACGATTGCCTATACCGCTCGAAGTGCAGGAAGCCTTGATGGATTGGGTTGAGGAGGGGGCAGAACATCGGCACACAACGAACCACTACGAAGAAGAAATGGTCTGCGACCCTGGGCGTCAGGCACTCGAGATCCTCCATGGTTCCTTGGCCCGTTTCGTGGATTATACCGCCATGGCGGCGGAGGGCGTGGAAATCTTGACAACGCCATCGCCGCTCGAGAGGATGATGAACGCATCCGTCTCTTCCGATTTGGACGCCGGCCCCGGACCCACCCAGACCGCCACCTCGCTCGACTACAGCCTTCCGCCTGGCAGCGAGTCGAGTTCGGTACGTCGCGAGAATTTGGATGCAGAATCGATGGGGGATGACAGTGCTATGGGGGTGGCTTCCGACCTCATCGCAATAGGTTTTGATGTTCGGCCGCGGCACGCAAGTGGCTTCAAGCGCAAGCGATCGGAGGAGGACGAGGAGAGATCCAACCAGACTGGGCGCCGCAAGAAGTTTTGTAAGTTCCACGGTGATTTACTGCGGCGACAAGTTATTGAGCGAGCAGCTTTATCAGCAGCGGGACTCACCGACACAAGAATCATTGGGTTGTTCGCGGGTGTGCGGCTGGGTATTCTAGAGACGTCTCGTCGTGCGGAAGAGATGGCGATGTACCGTTTTGAGGTCTCAGAGGTACGCACCGCAGTTTTTATACTCGCCGAACAACAGGCTGACAAGTATTTTCGGAACCATCAGCGCTCGTTCCCTGCGTACTTCGCCCACCACCCGCTTCTACACGACTTGGAGGCCACCAAGCTCCAAGTCCTCGCTCATATTCTGCGACGCCAAGGATGCGAGGGACCGGCAAAACTACTCTATGAGATTCTCGCCATCCGGCTTCGCGACGAGTACGCTATCTCTCACCTACTCAATGCGGGGTATCTGGAGGACAACTTCCCCGAAGAAACCTCGCGCTACTGGGAACTTATGGGTGTGTGGCCTGACCGTTGCGACCCCGAGGAACTTCAAGATATTTACCGCCTCACAGGAGACCCACGCCTTCGTCTTCGGGACACAGAGTCCGACCCCGAGTCTGATCGCTCGGCTGAGGCCCCCAATGACAACAACGATGCCCGCTCGGACTCCATCGACATGGAGTTTCCTTCAATCATGTACCCCCACCTCCGTGACGAACGCCCGCCAACCGGAATCGACGACAGCGTCATCGACCCCGTCCTCCGCCCTGACTCCTCGCTGTCCCCGGGCCCCCTCTTCTACCCGACGGATGAGGAACTTGCCGAGCACGCCGCCAGGTTCGCTGAGCACACCGCCAACACCCGTCTCGTCGAGAACGCTGCCCCCGTCAGCCTGCCGCTCTTGGAGTTCCTCAGAGAGCGCGCGCAGGTCGATGCCGACGTCTTTGACGATCCCGTGGCCTTCCGCGCCGGTATCGAGCAGCGTACCCACCAACCCGACGATCCTGCTTACGAGGCTCACGAGGACGACTTGGGGGATCGCTCGGATGACGATTTCATCGTCCTTGGGCGCAATGCGCTCGGGCTGTGCTTTGATTAAAGGTAGGTTTCATGCAATTCTGTTCGCCGCGGTTGTACTTAACACGAGCAGATTTTTCATGATTTGCAAATCCACCCGGGTCTATGCCAGGATCCACAAGATGTTCCGACTGGTTTCTTCGACGACTCACGCGCAGCACCTTACCGCCATCTCGACGATGTTCGCGGTTGTAACCAACAGTACGCCGGCAGTTCCTTGGCTGATTCCCGGCTATCACGACCTTTACGTTTCCCTCTCGATACGAATCGCGCGGTGCTTAACCTGTACTCTCAATTTGTTTAATCAGGACCTTGTTGTAGTGTACACGCACCTACTGGCAATCATTCTGGCCTATTTTCTGGGGGAACGGCAAGATGATGTGGTGATTCCGCAGTGTTTCTCCTTCAGTCGGACTGTCAATTTAGTAGGAGAACTCAATAACGCAGAAGCCTCGCTAAACAACGAACTCATACGAGATTGGTCCGAACTCGAGGATGACGATCTGTACATATTTTATCCGGTCGGCTTGCGAGACCAGCGAGGAACTGCGTACCAATCCTTTACGATGTTCCAGCGAGTGTCAGGGGAACCTCTGGTACCGGAAGTACGCTTTGCAGAGGAATATTTGGGTGAAGAAAAATTTCAGAACGAGAGAGGAACGGATGCAAAGATTCACACGATGTATAAGCGCGTTGACAAGAAGATAAAGCCAGTATCCACAACTTTCTCCCCGGATTACGCAGTAACCCGGCAAATCCCTGAAGACCCGATGCTAACCTTGCCCATATTAACATCAAACCCGCCCCCATTTCAGGCAACAACACGTCTCGATGAAGAGCGACTGAAAGTAATTGACATCAACAAAAACGGATTCCTGAGTGCGGAAGAAGGAACAAATATTTATACGTGTTATGGAGTTGAATCAGAACGCATTGGCCTTTGAAGACTCTGAACGGGGTACGTTCAAGGACGAATATTTCTCGCCTTACAAAATTGCTACGGTTCCTCACACACCTTGGGAGTACAAGAACATTCCAATCCCTCCGGGGATCTTGCAGAAAGTCATTGACTTACTGAAACTTAAGATGGAGGCAGGTGTATACGAAATGTGCCAATCATCGTATAGGTCTCGCTGGTTTTGTGTCCTAAAGAAGAATGGGAAACTGCGCATCGTGCATGACCTTCAACCACTCAACAAGGTATCTGTTCGCGATGCAGGGATGGTACCTATTGTGGATGATTTTGTAGAAGGCTTTGCGGGTCGTCAGTGCTACACGGTCTTCGACCTGTACTGGGGATTTGACGCTCGCAAGATGGAACCAGAAAGTAGGGACATGACAGCGTTCATGACCCCATTGGGACTTCTGCGAATAACTTCGATGCCCACTGGCTATACCAACTCACCGGCAGAATTTCAGCAGTGCATGGTGTTCATTTTGCACGATGAAATTCCGCATAAGGCCAATGTGTTCATCGATGACTTGCCCATCAAAGGCCCGGCAACAAGATACTTGGACAAGAATGGAGAGCCAGAATGCTTGAAGGAGAACCCAGGGGTCCGGCGGTTCATATGGGAACACGCTCAGGACGTGAACCGAATTTGACACCGCGTAAATTGTTCAGGGGCTACCGTGTCTGGTTTGAAGGTTCAGTGTTGCCAGCAAGAAGTGCTGATCTTGGGACAAACTTGCTCGCCGCAAGGCCGGACACCGGATACCAAGAAGGTGTCCGCAATCACCAACTGGCCAGTCCTGACAACACCGCAGGAGGTACGACGATTCCTAGGGCTGTGTGGAACAGTCAGAATTTGGATTCAGGGCTATTCCGAAATTATACGGCCCCTTACCGAACTGTATCGACGGAACATGGAATTCATTTGGGACGAGCGATGTGAGTGGGCATTTGCTCGAATCAAGCAGCTCGTATGCAATGCTCCCGCGCTGCGCCCCATCGACTACACTTCAAAGGAGTCCGTGATTTTATCGGTCGACTCTAGTCGAGAAGCCGCAGGGATGATTCTATCCCAGAATGACGCGGAAGGGCGGCGACGACCTGCACGCTACGGCTCGATTCCAATGAGCGAACGAGAATCGCAATATTCACAACCAAAACTGGAGCTCTTTGGACTTTACCGCGCATTGCGGCATTGGAGTATACATGTCATTGGAGTTGCATCACTGACCGTAGAGGTGGATGCCAAATATATACAGGGCATCTTGAACAAACCGGATCTGCAGCCCGATGCAGCAGTAAATCATTGGATTCAGGGCATTCTGATGTATCACTTCAACATGGTTCATGTGCCTGCCACCAAGTTCCAAGGGCCGGACGCACTATCTCGACGAACACCGGCAGAAGGCGAAGAAGTGGAAAGCGACGATGATTCATGGCTGGATAGTATTGCGTTATTCGCAGAGATGGACCGAGAAGATCTGCCCAACCAGGTGCGAGCCTTGCCATCGTGTAATTTCACAAGGTCAGAACACGAGCAATTATTAAAAGACATCTACCGTTTTCTCACTACCCTAGAAGCTCCCAAGTTCCAGCAAAGCCAGCAACATCGCCGATTCATTGCGACTGCCACCCGATATATGGTCCAAGAAGGAAAATTTCTGAAACGAAACAAATCAGGTCCACCTTTGGTAGTCGTAATCGAACCTACCAAGCGATTGAGAATCTTGCAGCAAGGGCATGATGAGATCGGCCATCGTGGGATAGAAACTACCTGGAAAACCCTGTCTGTTCGCTTCTTTTGGCCAAAAAATGTACAATGATATCAAGCATCACATTTCATCATGCCATCGGTGTCAGGTTCAGAGCACTAAAAAGCTTGAAATACCGGTAACAGTCTCGACACCTGCGGCCATTTTCCAGACCATATATATAGACATTATGATGATGCCGGAGAGTACCGCCGGATTCAAAATGATAGTTGCCGCGCGGGACGATTTATCAGGAACCTGCGAGGCCCAGGCGTTAAAAACGAAGACGTCGGAGGACCTTGTTAACTTCTTTTGGGTATACATTTATTGCAGGTACGGATGCCCTCGGAAGGTTATAACTGACAATGGATCGGAGGTGAAGGCAGCATTTAAGAAGCTTATGAAGAAGCAGAACATACCCCATGTGTGAATTTCCCCTTATAATAAGCATGCTAGTGGAGTTGTCGAGCAAGGGCATTACACGATCAGGGAATCCATTGTAAAAGCGTGCGGAGGAAAGATACAGATGTGGCCGGAGAAGCTCGCCGCGGCCTTGTTAGCTGATCGAGTGACCGTTAGCCGAGTCACAGGGTTTTCACCCTTCCAACTTCTCCACGGATGTGATCCCATCCTGCCATTTGACTTAGCCGAAGCCACATTTATGGTAAGTGGATTTCGGTCAGGAATGACGACTACTGAACTGCTCACCCTCCGAATCCGCCAACTTTCGAAGCATGATCGCAACATTAAACGAGCTACGGATACATTGCGACAAGCCCGGTTCAGATCCAAAATGCAATTCGAAAGGAGATTCATGAAGAAACTGCGGCGTACCGAATACAAGAAGGGTGAGCTGGTGTTGGTGCGAAATATGGTGATCGAATCAGAAGTGAGCTCGCGAAAGAAGACCGACGATCGCTACTTTGGGCCGTACGAGGTTGATCGCCGTAACAAAGGCGGTGCATATATATTAAAAGAGCTTGATGGCACTTTGTTCCGCCGGAATCCAACCGCGGCTTTTCGCCTTCTGCCCTACATTACTCGGAATCATTGGTTTATGCGCGAAAATCCAGAGGAAGAAGATGTCTCCGACGAGGAGGAGGATGAAGAAATGTTCGAGTCATCCGACGAGGGTTGGGATTAATGCACCCAAATTTGGGTTTGCCAGGGCGCGCAGGGCCGCTGGATCATTTCAATAAAAGAAGCATCCTGTGCAACGGCGTCGAATAAGCTTTCCTCCCACTGCAGCAACATATGTATAAAAGGAGGGTCTCTGCGCTTTTGAATTCCCTCGTTCTCCCTCTACCCACTTGCAGAACCATCTCACTATGTCTTCCTACCTGCCTTCGCTCCCTGCCCCAAAGTACCAGAGTCCCTTGGCGCGTACGTGCGCCCGGAAAAGCCTCTCCATGGGGGAAATGCGGCGTCCAACATCATTGAGCGCAGAGGTAAGCATACACAAACATGATTTCATTATGCCATTCATTTCTCATGACTATCATGACCATTATGACCACCTAGAGTATTAAAGCGGTCGCTCAGCTGCACGAAGAAGTGCTGTTTCACGAAACCCAAGACCAGCAGTTCATCCAATCTGTGCCGCCCCACTTCCCTGCCTCGCCGCCACCACCCTCCATGTCGGGAGCAGACTCCGATATTGCGTCCACCCGGTCGGGCGTGCCCAGTACCCGTTCGGCCGCTTCGAAGTTGGGTGCCCTGGCCTCCCCCGAGCCCCCAGTCATGACCGTGCGCTCCACCCCGACCTTGCCGATGGCCATGGCCTTTTACCCCAACACCATCATCACCCGTGTTTATCTTGTGCCCCACATAGCAATGAGCCAGGACGACGAGGACACACTGCGTATCGAAACACGCTATGGGTGGGAGAGCCGCTGCCATGAGCATCTGAGCCGGAGGGAGCAGAACCCCGCGTACATTGTGGCAAAGGAGCCTGTCATTGTCTGGCTGAACGCAAAGGAAAACATCTTCGAGCTGCGGAGTCGGCCATGGAGACTCTTGGGACCAGGCGATGAGATTGAATGCTTTGGGCTGCTGGTAGGAACTTGGCGGCTCACCGAGAAACGCGAGCGCTGCACGACGTGGGGAACCAAGAAGCACCATCGTCACGAGGAGTGGGTATATACTCTGACTGAGAACGTGGAGACTGAGGAGGAGACCTACCTGAAAATGCCGGCCCGGCACTACGATCCGCCCTCGTTCACGATGCGTATCACGGCCTCATGGCGTAAACTCGGCTCCCTCGTTACAAAGCGCTCCGTGTAAATTGCTCCCAGATTACTCCTGTACCCGCTTCAATCTGCTAGTACGAGTACCCGCTACATCCACGAACCAAAATGAACATACTTTTCTTCCGCTGGAAGCACAACCATTCAACTCCTCTAGCGGGACGGTATGCCTGGGGACAGGCATTTTATTCTGTTTGCCGCGGATGTGCTACGCCAAAAATGTTTGGCATAAAATCGTTCAAGCCAAGGGAAAACCGTCTGAGTCAGAAAGAAGTCAATCTGAGTCAAACGGCCCGAGTCGGTCCGAGTCATACCGATTGGAGTCAGGTGAAAGGGAGTCAATAGGACATGAGTCAGCAATATGAGTCAGTAGCCAAATAGTATATAAGGAGGCCTGTAAGAAGGCCCCAGGAGACTTCCCCCAGTACCACTTTGTTGGTCGCTTAGTCATAATTGATTTTATTCGAACACTCATTCGCTTGCTTGAACTCTTAAGTCTCTTGAGGTTTATTCACGAAGTCACACACTCTGTCAAGAACACGCCGACTGATACCACCGCCGTTGCCGTCACCGCTAAATTTAGTTGATCGGACCAAAACCCGTTTGTCGCCGACCACTCCGCCGTTTACGAGACTCGACCGAATCGAGCAGCACTACTCCGAATCCTAAGAAAGGCAATTCCTTGAAGCTAAAATTGCACTCTTGAGAAACTTACGAATAAACCCTATTCGCACCTAACTCAAAAGCAACTTATTTCACTTAGCACAACTGTACCCCCACCACCACGAGTCGTGGTGGTGGGGGTACAGTGGGGAGGTTCGGGAGTGGGCTACGCCGGGTGCCCGACTGCTGCTAGACCAGTATTTCCGGATTGAACGGGCTCGGGAGGAGATCATCCGGTGTAATGTGGAAATCGGCCGGCTGGTGACCTACATCCGAGATGAACAGGCCTTCCTGGAGGCTGATCTTCAAGTCACCAACCTGGGGCTTGCTTGGTGTGTACGGCAATACCGATTCGAACGGGAACGATACAATGACATTCACATGAAGAGACTCTCGGCTTTAGCAAAAAAAGGCTGGCACTTCTTTCACCGGAACTTTGAAGCCAGGGGTCCGGGTCCAGAAACCTACGGCAGTGAGGGGTGAGCCAATAGAGGATGTGGTCAGTCCGGAGGAACAGATTTCTTGGGAGTCATTGAGGGAGATGGAGGCTCTAAGTGTTGAGGATGATGATGTGGGAGAGAGGGCAGAGGGGGAACAGCTGGCAGAGGAGCTCCATACGGTGTACTACCCTCAATGTACCCCCAAAAACCCGTGGGGTGAGCAGAGTGAGGTACCCCAGCCAAATTTTAGGACCCTTCCATAACCTTAGGGGGTACAAGGTTAAGGCAGTCTACTCTGTTATCTGGGAAAGACAGGTGGGCTGCAACGCACCTACGAGTGATGAGAGAAGGAGGGAGAGCCCTCAAGGGAAGATTAGTTGAAGATGGGCCAAAAGCAAACAACGTATACTGATGTCGCTTTGACCCCCGTTGGTTTTATAAACACACTAACATAAGTGTAAGCAAACCGGTATGTCAATGGTGCGGTAGTTGCCTATCATCCGCTGCCATGGCCTCCATATCCCTGCATCACATTAAATAATGAGGTGCAATACGTTGGTAAAGTACGCACTCATCACTGGTCCCTATGTCAATGATCTTAGCCAAACGTGAGTCACCTCTGCGAGAACGTCAGTCAAATAGAGCAAGGAAAAGCGACAGATGCAAACGCTGGAGCAGCTTACTTGATTGGAACCGTCAAAGCAGACTGCTCGGCAGGTGGCGATGATAAGCCGTGAATCGAAACACGCCGAAATATGCGTTTTTCGGTGTTTTAACCGCGCACATGATCCAAAATGAGGACTAACGTGTATCCCGCACGGTTAGTCAAAAAACATACCAAGGCTATAAGCCGCAACTCGTTCGCGGCTCACTTACCAGAAAACTACACATACTGGATAAGGGATTGACGACGGGTACCGCTTGGGCAAGGCTGAATATTGGTTCAGAAGCCACTTTGGGGTTCTACTTTACTAAGGGATAAGCTAAGACGCACTCTGTTGATTATTGGTCTAAGGAAGTTTCTCCTTAGACGGACCTTTCGAATTGTTGAATAATGTTTACAACCAAGACGCGACGCGTTCGTCACATGACCAGGCCATGCTTTAGACAAGGTATTCAATACCAGCTAAGGTGGCTAAACGGCCAAAGGGTCTTGGCAATACCCCGATCAAGTGTCACTTATAAATAAGCACGATATTGATGATGCGAGTCTAACTTGCGAACTAACTTACCAAATTGGGGGTTCGGGGTGTCCACAAGAAGCCCGAGCTCTGAGCATCTCAGGATAAGGCTTCGACCATTGGGGACATTACCAGATACTGGCCCAAGGCTCAAGGAAAAGAGCTTACCAACCGGGCGATCGAATTAGGAACCGATCTGACAACATGTCCCGCAACTAAATAGCTTATTAGGGGTTGGGATAATGTTTGAGCCTGCACAACTGTATTGAGCTGACGCTACTGTACTTAATAATTCTCGGATAGATACCCGCAGTAGCATAATAGCGCACATGTAATACGTTTTGAGTAGATATAAAAGGAGGGTAGAATTAGTGGGATAGGCACTGGATCCTCCCTAAAAGAGCAGGTAGCAATAAAGCACCGCGTACCAGGGGAATTCTAGGGCTTGTTCAGCTAGGGCTAACTCACATAACGAGTTTAGTTTGATAATAACAAGTTTCGTTTTGGAATCGGATATCGGACTATAAGTCAACCCATAAAACCCACAACCTCACCGTGTTACCAGACAAAGAGAGTTTCAGACAAAGAGAGTTCCAGACAAAGAGAGATACCAGACATAGCGAGTTTCAGACAAAGAGAACACAGACTTGACCCAGACAAAGAGAATCGGACGCTACCTAGCTGTGAGGCTTTAAAATCTAACAAACTGCGACTAAGGCGTTCAGAACTCTTGTTCAACTCTTATTCGAGCCAAACTTGTGCTAAGCACGCAACTCATACAAACAAACTTGCTCTCGAACTCTGGTCCTCGTCCTTGGAAGTACATTCATGTAATCTTGGACAAGCAATCACAACTCGTCGGCGAATATAGACCTTGAAAGGGGTGTGAAGGTGTTAGATTTGGTTAGTAGTTGTTAGTTGGTGTAGCCATTCTTCGGATTAGGCTTAGCCAGCGAAGCATTCTGCTCGTCGTTTTAGCATTATATAGCATTTTGGTCTGTTTCCCGAGCACACGTTTCAGCGGGGTCCTACAGGGAGTTGCAGAACAAAAGAAAACGACACAATCCATGCACAGCTCTGGTGTTCCAAATATACCGACCGCTTCCATGTCCCTGTCACTATAAGTGAGTAGACATAACACATAGATGGACAAGGTCCCACCTATCATCAATAAAATTGTGCTCGTAACTAAAACGACCAGAAATTATTCTACATAAGCGCGTCGCAGAGTAGAAGAAACAAACGCACCCGTCAGAATCGGCTTCTCTCTCCAAGTCCCTGCAATAAAGGAGTCAGATCGTATAATACATAGCAAATTAATACCAACCTCTGGTCTACAACTACTCCGTCATCACTGAGCATAGGTCGGTCAACAGGACACACCACAGAAAATAGGATGCTCACAATTCATGAGCCTCGTCGTCGACAAACTGAGAACCAGTACGTGGGTTGACAGGACTCGATGATCTCCTAATTGAGCATCAGGTACAGTAATATTCATGCGTGTCACTTTCCAGAAGACCTGGTTGTAGAGGACCTGGTTGAATATCCGGCAAAATATTGTATTGGCACATTGGCAAACCGGAAAATAGAAACCAACCTTGAAGTTTGGGGCATCTTAACACAATAAGACAGAGTGACCATCTTCAACGTATTTATACGCCCCATGCAATCGGCCCAAGGCAGATCCGCCGCGCGTTCAGCGGGTAGCACAGCAATGCAGCCAGACACGTGGGCCACTAACAGGGGTCGGTGACAGTACGTGAACTGTAAGCAATTTGGTAGTAATCAAATGCACTGCAAAACGGGAGGACGTGGGAAGGCATTTGCCTGCCTACCCCAACAGGGGGGGGGACACGTATTGCGGCACGATCACTAATTTGAATAAAGAGCTAGAAAAGTATGCACGTACGCACAGGCAGCATGCCGAAGTTCACGCTGCCGTTCTCCATCTAAAGGAAATCCAACAAGAGTCATGCATGCCGTTCCGATGCAAGTAAGCCACGGAGCAGTCTACAAGGGGTCCAAGATAGACCTTAAATAGACTGTTCAACTGAATATCGACAGCGCGACCAACATCCAGACTGCCATGGACAATTTCTACGATAAACCAGCTGCAGGTAAGCCATAAATCACAACACAAAAAACGGAAGAAGACTTACTGTGCGTAGCAAACACATTGGAAAGAGAGGCTAGGGAACGAAGACACTTGGCTGCCGCCAATTACAGTGCGACCTTCCAACACCTTGCTAATCTAGAGGTGAGATACCAGCTGAATGATCCTTCACGACCAACTCGTAAAACACAGCTGGAGACGACAGCAGTAACGGAAAGCAGTGCGTGCAGGAAGGATTGGAAACTCTGCATCCCATGCGAGGAAGATGGGAGTACTGGACAAAGTTGTGTTCACCGTTCAAGGAGTATTGACCAACGTCAATCTAGTACCCATCACGGTGATGAGCACTGCTAGCCGCTGAGCGCTGAATCATGCCGAATCATGCCGCCGGTCCGATAATTCCGCAGCTTCAACACAATTAATTCATGCAACCTCCGAAATTTCCGATACATTTATCTGCTTTCTCTGACACCATTTGTTCCTGAGCCACACCCGGAAATTATGGTTTTATTCGGTTTATGTTAAAATTGTCTTAGATTTGATACATATTTCCGATGTAGCCGTGTCTAGCTACTAAGACTCGTACAGCTTTCAGGGATTTGATTCATAATTCTCCTATTACCTCCTACATACAAATACTTCACCACTCACCCTGTATCTACACACGAAACCACCGACCGAATAGTACCTATCAAGTTTCCCCAAAATTCTGCATGCCGCCTTAGTCCTTCGTCGCCTCCGTCTATGCTCTCATCTCGTCCCTCGTCGTCCACGCCTCGCTTATCTTGTTATTCTCGCTCATCGTCCCGTTGCCGCCCGCCGAATTACCGGCAACCACACCTCGCATATTTACTTCACACCTTATCCTGCCGACTTGAGCACTGGGCATGGATTGACCACCTCGCACACTACTACCTTCCTGGCCGTCCTCAGAGCAGCCAGTCATGGGACCATCCCAGCAGTGTTGTGTTGTTTGGCTCGCGCAGCTCTCAGACACGCCGTGAGCGTATCAACGGTGGGAAAGTAAGCAACCCAGTTCGAAAGGAGACCTGAACTGAAGCCTGTGCACCAAGGATGGAGCCCAGACGGGCAATCAGATTGGCCCAACAAGTCGAAATTTCGGGGCTAAACACCGTGACTTTCGAAGAGGCCCTGGGGAAACTGGAAAATGTGCACGACAGATTTGCCCAACAATTTTGCGGCCAGGACGTCCAAAAGATAAACCCGCTGAACGGACAGTTTGGACACAGTCTCCTGTGCAGCAACCGCATATTTACCATGTGTTCAGATCATCCCACAGAGCAGAACACAGAATTCGAAGCCGGCGTGGATCTCTAGAAAAATTCGTAACCAAAGACTTGTTCCACGGCCCAGACAACATCGTCAAGTACTTCAGAAGAGGTAAAGAGCTGAAACACGGGTGAGCCCAGTATCGCAGATACCCCACAAGTAGCGATGACCTACTCTGCACCTCAGGAAATCGAGGTTCAATGGCGGGTTTCCAGGAAGCTTCAAGGTCGGAGACCTGGTTGAGGTCCAGGCATTGCTTGTCACCATAAAGACACTAGACAGTGGTGTGAAATTGACGTGTAGACTACACGCGCTGATGATGCTGGACAACACGTTCACGAAGGTAGTTGCGGACCCATACAGTAACCCGTGAGGTCTGGACTGACGACTCGGACCAACAGGCAGCTGCTTCGAAGAGGACGGCGAGCAAGAAACCCCCAGCACCAGCGGCTTTGATAAGATGCAGGGTCGGCAATCCCACAACAGATCTCCAGAGTAACAAGAAGGCGAAAACAGATCATGACAGAGAAGACAAAGAAATGGACCAGATGTAGTATCATACCAGGCCGGTTTGATTTACAATAAATTCCCATGTCATTCGATTGCTGAGAAACTCGGTAAGCTGGAGCAAGACACGTATTGGTGGTCTAAAGGCATACAAGGAATACCGGGGAGGAGAGCAAGATCGTAGCATATGGACAGCATTCAGTAGCGCGTACAGTTCAAATCAAAAACAAATATGCGAGCATCTCAGTGAAGTCAAACTGGAAACCATTTGCCTACTCATCCAGTAGCAGAGGTGTAGTGGCCACATCAGTTACCGAAGACAATATTTTATCCAGGTTCGCCTCGTTGATCCTCTGCCACGCCACCCGGGGGTGGCAAACAGAACGAACAATGCGCGCGATTCGGTGAACTTAAGCTCCTTGTATTTGAATGTCGCAGGGTTCATGGGTGCTGAAAATATAAACCGTCCTAGCCGTTGTTCTGCGCTTTCAACCATTAGAAAACAATTATATGATACCCTGGGTCCCTGACTGACCGAGTACACATAAATAGCCCATACACGGTATTTTGAACTAGGTTTTCGATCCCTGAGAAGCCCGATTTTGCCCGGGATTGAACGTCGACATTCATTGAACTCCAGATCTAAACCAGTGTTCTGAACGTTGTCAGAACTATACAGTAGTTCACCGGGAAGCGAAACGCTACGTAGAAGCAAAACACCGGCTTTTTCCCGGATCCCAGGCATCCGACAGGCCCCAGTTTTTGTGAGAGGATAGTTAACCATGAGAAATGGCTCGTAGCCAAAGGAATTGCGCAAAAATGTTCTGTAGAACCTGTGGCAGATCACTTTGTGTTCGCTATTTTTTGGCCTATTTTGTTGGATATATTCCGTCGGAGGCACGGTATTTTGGGCGTGCAATTCCTCCTGCACACGCGTGAACTGGGGGTTTTAAAGGTCATGGAACACGAATATAAACACCCCTGGGGCTGGATTGCAACGAACGGCGGCCCACAGGTTATTTTGCAGTGTTTCGCTTCCACGTGATTCTGCAAAATCGGATGTTTGTAGAAGAATGGCCTCATTCTCAATCAAAACACAACACTTCCCTATAAAACTATATATTGCCAGGTAGCCCTGACACATCTCTATCGATCTATGAAGAGATCACCAACAACTTTGTGCAATCTCGGCCCAGGAACTGCTAATTCGCTTGAGCGTTTCGCTTCCCGGTTAATTACTGTATACACTGTCGGCTTTTCAACTTCTGATCACACGTTCCACATGACGAACATCATTTATGAAGCTGAAGTTGTTCCTCAACCTCGACCCACTCACCCGTGTGGCCTGGGCTTGTATTTGCCAACACCCAAGAAGACGACCTACTGTTCAATATGTTCCTCTAGACATGGAACCCAGACACCAGGAGACGCCCGAAGCGTCACAAAGGAATGCTGAAATGCGCTGAAAAAGACGGTGTAGATTTCAACATGATAAACCCTTGTACTGAGCTAAAAGCTGAGACTCCGTTCTGGCATCATTTCGGGGAGGACCCCGCAAAACACAATGGAATAACACAAAAGAATGTGTGTGCCTACGCAACAGGCACCACGTTCACCTTATTGGAGACGCCATGGCTGCCCTAGAACGCCTGAGGGCAAGACAACAAATACCTTCAAACCCCCTCCCCCTATCATGTCCCTTACAGAAGGCCTCTGAGTACTGACACAGAAAAGGCAAACCGAAACTCGGGCACAATTTGCAGCCCCCGCACGCGACCCCCCGCTGAAGGTACATCCCAAACGATCTTCATCGGGAGCGCCACCACGCGTGACAGGAGGGGAGAATCCATAGCCAGCGGGAGCATCTGGTATGGCTCAGAAAACGAGAAAAACACGACTTTGAGGGTCCCAGCTGACCAAATACAATCTGCAAGAGTGGCAGACATATGCTCGGCGCTCCTGGCCGTCCAGCACGCCCCAAGGAACCAAACACTACAAATTGTTAGTTCCAAGAACACCTCCCGCGTCGCAATGACATGCAACCTAGGGAAACTGGAAGATAGAGGCTGGGTCGGTATTGCAGACCGAGAGCCCCTAAAATCCCTAGCGGCCGAATTACGGTCAAGAACCGCCCCCACAGTCTTCGTGGAAGTATCACCCGAGTCCTCGAGTGCCATGCGTGAAGGGATGAGAACGGCCGCTCTCCAGGCCAGAGATGGGTTACAGACAAGAGAACAGACTAAGATAGCCTTGAAGATCGAGAGCAGTATGGCACTAGATGGAATTAAGCTCTCGACGCTCACACAGCGGCTTGCATACGCTGGAATCAAGGAGCTTAAGGCCGAGGTGACACGGAAGGCGACAGCAAACGATGTCAAACAGATACAGGCGGCGATCAAACTTCAGTCGGATAAACTGCCAACGACACCCCAGGTTTGGGCGAGTATTCGGTATAAAGACTTCACCAGACAAGTCAGAAACTTTCTATGGAAATCCCTGCACTCTGCGTACCGCATTGGGACATTCTAGAAGCACATCCCGGAGTGCGAAGATCAGGCAATGTGCCAATTCTGAATGAGCCGGAAGACCTCGAACACATTGTGCTCAAGTGTAAACATCCAGGACAACAAGAGGTCTGGGCCCTGGCAAAAGGACTTTGGCTCAAAAAACACTCCTCTTGGCCACTGCTGTCCCTAGGAAGCATACTGGGCTGCAGTCTCACCGAGTTCACCGACGACAGGGGCAGGCCGCTGCTCGGCGAGTCCCGCCTATACCATATTCTTATTTCTGAATCACTCTTCATGATATGGAAAATCCGAAACAACTGTGTGATCAACAGAGCGGGGTCAGAGATGCTCAAACACGAAATCCATAACAAGTGGTTGTACGCCATCAACCTGCGACTCAAATTTGATCGTGCACTTACGAACCATGCTAAGTTCGGCAAACAGAACTCCATTAAAATCTCTCTCGTCCTCCAAACCTGGTGGTCAACGCTGATGGAGGAAGATAAGCTGCCAGAGAACTGGATAAGAGAGCCCAGGGTTCTAGTGGGTACTGAACAACAGTCATCGCACCCCCAAATGCTGCCCAAAGGGCGACGAGGGCGGAATCAATAGCTCGGATCCCCACACTGTGGCACCCCGCCTCGTGCGCTAGCGCATTCCCCTGGGCGGTGGTTGTGTTTTCATCACTCCTTCCCGGAGGCCTCACAGCCACTGTTCTTTACGCGGCTCTGCAGGCTAACCAATGTTAGTTGTGCCTTGTCGATTTCGTACCACCAAAAAAATAAAAAATAAAAAATAAAAATAAAAAAATGGCCACAACTCAAAGCAACATTCAACGTCTCACTGGACTACAAAGTGAATAGACCAAAACAACCGATACATCTTGCGAATTCAGAATGAAGCCTGCACCCAATCAGTGAAGAACTCAATAAATAACCAATCAGAACACATACCAATTTTTTTCATTCATCGCGTTTGAAGCTGGGCCATAGGACGTATTTGAGGTCCGTCCAAACTTTGTAAGCGGCCTCCCACCATTTGGTGTTGCCAGCATCTTCAAACTCTGTCAGCTTGTCTGAGATGCGCAATGCGATCTCCAGTTTCGACCCCCCCCGCGCCGATGCGGACCCCGGTCGACGTCCTGAAGTCCCGGACAAATTTCAAGAGGTCCCTCCTGTGTGTACCTTTGTCGGTCTGAAGAACCATGGTTCGGATCTATACTTCCTTAAGTCTGCATTATGAAGGGAAATAGATATTAAAGCTCACATCGTGGGTCGTATTTACGCTTAGGAAGGGGGTTGCCGTCCTCCCTGGGGGTGAGCTGGTGCTATGCTCATTGAGCAGCCATGCAATGTCTAGGTGACCGTTCCTCAATGCAAGATGCAGTGCAGTCTGACCATATTGGTCAACCAAGTCGACCGATGCATTGCATTCAATAAGCAACCTTACAATGCTGAGGTGACCATCACTCAACGCAAGATGCAGCGCAGTCTGACCATATTTGTTGACAAAGTCGACAGATGCATCGTGTTCAATGAGCAGCCTTGCACCGTCGAGGTGACCATTGGTCGATGCAAGATGCAGCGCAGTCTGACCATGCTTGTCAACTAAGTTGACACATGCATTGTGTTCAATGAGGAGCCTTGCAATGTTGAGGTGACCATTGCTCAATGCAAGATGCAGCGCAGTCTGGCCATATTTGTTGACTAAGTTGACAGATGCATTGCATTCAATGAGGAGCCTTGCAATGTCGAGGTGACCATCACTCGATGCAAGATGCAGTGCAGTCTGGCCATATTTGTTGACTAAGTCAACAGATGCATTGCATTCAATAAGCAGCCTTGCAATGTTGAGGTGGCCATCACTTGACACAAGATGCAGTGCAGTCTGACTATATTTGTCAACTGAGTTGACAGATGCATTGTGTTCACTGAGCAGCCTTGCAATGTTGAAGTGACCGTCGGTCCACGCAAGATGCAGCGCAGTCTGACCATGTTTGTTAACTAAGTCGACAGATGCATTGCATTCAATGAGGAGCCTTGCAATGTCGAGGTGACCATCACTCGATGCAAGATGCAGTGCAGTCTGGCCATATTTGTTGACTAAGTCAACAGATGCATTGCATTCAATAAGCAGCCTTGCAATGTTGAGGTGGCCATCACTTGACACAAGATGCAGTGCAGTCTGACTATATTTGTCAACTGAGTTGACCGATGCATTGCATTCAATAAGCAACCTTACAATGCTGAGGTGACCATCACTCAACGCAAGATGCAGCGCAGTCTGGCCATATTTGTTAACTAAGTTGACACATGCATTGTGTTCAATGAGCAGCCTTGCACCGTCGAGGTGACCATCGCTCGACGCAAGATGCAGCGCAGTCTGGCCATATTTGTTGACTAAGTTGACAGCTGCATTGTGTTCAATGAGCAGCCTTGCAATGTCAAGGTGACCATTGCTCGATGGAAGACGCAGCGCAGTCTGGCCATGTTTGTTAACTAAGCCGACAGATGCATTATGTTCAATGAGCAGCCTTGCAATGTTGAGGTGACTATTCCTCAATGCAAGATGCAGCGCAGGCTGGCCATATTTGTCGACTAAGTCGACAGTTGCATTGCATTCAATGAGTAGCCTTGCAATGTCGAGGTGACCATCGCTCGACGCAAGATGCAGTGCAGTCTGGCCATATTTGTCAACTGAGTTGACGGATGCATTGTGTTCAATGAGCAGCCTTGCAATGTCGAGGTGACCATCGCTCGAAGCAAGATGCAGCGCAGTCTGGCCATCTTTGTCAATGAAGTCGACAGTTGCATTGTGTCCAATGAGCAGCCTTGCAATGTCGAGGTGACCATCGCTCGAAGCAAGATGCAGCGCAGTCTGGCCATCTTTGTCAATGAAGTCAACAGTTGCATTGTGTTCAATCAGCAGCATTGCAATGTCGAGGTGCCCATTCCTCAATGCAAGATGCAGTGAAGTCTGGCCATATTTGTTGACTAAGTCGACAGTTGCATTGCATTGAATGAGTAGCCTTGCAATGTCGAGGTGACCATCGCTCGACGCAAGATGCAGCGCAGTCTGGCCATATTTGTCAACTGAGTCGACGGATGCATTGTGTTCAATGAGCAGCCTTGCAATGTCGAGGTAACCATCGCTCAAAGCAAGATGCAGCGCAGTGTGGCCATCTTTGTCAATGAAGTCGACAGTTGCATTGTGTTCAATCAGCAGCCTTGCAATGTCGAGGTGACCATTCCTCAATGCAAGGTGCAGCGCAGTCTGCCTATATATGTCGACCAAGTTGACAGCTGCATTGTGTTCAATCAGCAGCCTTGCAATGTCGAGGTGACCATTCCTCAATGCAACATGCAGCGCAGCCTGACCATATTTGTCAACTGAGTTGACAGATCCATTATGTTCAGTGAGCAGCCTTGCAATGTTGAGGTGACCATCGCTCGACGCAAGATGCAGCGCAGTCCGACCATGTTTGTCAACTAAGTTGACCGATGCATTGCATTCAATGAGCAACCTTACAATGCTGAGGTTACCATCACTTGACGCACGATGCAGCACAGTCTGGCCATCTTCATCAATGAAGTCAACAGATGCATTGTGTTCAATGAGCAGCCTTGCAATGTCGCGGTGACCGTTCCTCAATGCAAGATGCAGCGCAGCCTGACCATATTTGTCAACTGAGTTGACAGATCCATTATGTTCAGTGAGCAGCCTTGCAATGTTGAGGTGCCCATCGCTTAACGCAAGATGCAGCGCAGTCTGACCATTTTTGTCGACTAAGCGGACAGATGCATTGTGTTCAATGAGCAGCCTTGCAATGTCGAGGTGACCATCGCTCGAAGCAAGATGCAGCGCAGTCTGGCCATTTTGGTCAATGAAGTCAACAATTGCATTGTGTTCAATCAGCAGCCTTGCAATGGCAAGGTGACCATTCCTTGACGCAAGATTCAGCACAGTCTGGCCATATTTGTTGACTAAGTGCACAGATGCATTGTGTTCAATGAGCAGCCTTGCAATGTCAAGGTGACCATTCCTCAATGCAAGATGCAGCGAAGTCTGGCCATATTTGTCGACTAAGTTGACAGTTGCATTGCATTCAATGAGTAGCCTTGCAATGTCGAGGTGACCATCGCTCGACGCAAGATGCAGCGCAGTCTGGCCATATTTGTCAACTGAGTTGACAGATGCATTGTGTTCAATGAGCAGCCTTGCAATGTTGAGGTGACCATTCCTTGACGCAAGATGCAGCACAGTCTGGCCATATTTGTCGACTAAGTTGACAGATGCATTGTGTTCAATGAGCAGCCTTGCAATGTCAAGCTGACCATCACTCGACGCAAGATGCAGCGCAGTCTGGCCATATTTGTTAACTAAGTTGACACATGCATTGTGCTCAATGAGCAGCCTTGCAATATCGAGGTGACCATCACTCGACGCAAGATGCAGCGCACTCTGACCATCTTCCTCAACTGAGTCGACAGATGCATTGCATTCAATAAGCAAAGATTGTACTCCCTCAATGTACCCCAACTCAGAACACATACACACGACAGGTGATATGGGTTCATCCCACATATGTGTACCATACCGACCCACACTGTGCAATCGGTACAAAGCAGCATGCTGACTGCTTCCATCTTCCAGGAGACACATTATTGCGGGAAGTAGTGCATCCTGGTCCTGATCATCACAAAGCCGCAGGTGATGGAACCAATATTGTGCTGCATACCCTGCAATTGGGTAGTCTTGGGCTGCTTCCTTGGACATTGAATTTTGGGGCTCTGCAAAAAGGAGGAGATAGCGCACACAGGTTTGGGTAATAAACCTGTGGGAGACATGTGTCTCCAGGTCAATGATTGTGCCAAATTCTTGACAGAATTTCGTGGAAAGGATATAATCCTTGACAGATGAATGTGCAAATGCAACTGTTGGCTTAGACCAACGATCCCCATCCTTCGCATCTTTGATGACGATCAGACCCTCCAACAACTTGAAATTGTCACAGTTGTCCAGACGTCTTTTTGGATAGTAAATGGATTTTGCTGGGTCAGAAAAGTCGAATGCAGGGGCATCTAGGCGGAAAGAAATAGTGTCTGCCAGCTCATCTGATGTGACTTGTCTGGCAGAAAACACAAGCCACCGAAAAATTGCTTAATGAAAGCTGATTTGAGAGAAGCTTTTGCCCCGGTTATGAAACGACTGTAAATCCAGAACAGATCAGACGGAAGGGCTGTGAGGGTCTCCTGCCACTCGTCCTCATAACAATGCTCGAGCTCAATGAGGAGACAGGCAGCCATGCGGAACCTAGACATGCAAGTCAGCTTGAGGACAAATTATGGGGTGATGAGAGGACCAACATTCCGTTGCTCTTCTGCACAATCTGCTCTGTGACCTCTTTAGCAGACTGGTCATCCCTAATCCAATTTCTAGCCTTGGGAACTTTGCTGCTAAGGAAGGATCTAATGTCGCCAGTTGAAACTGCAGGACCAAGCTCGATGGAGGTTACATCCTTGAATGCATTTTTGAAGTCCTCATGAGGTTGACTAGTAAGCAGGAGATTTGGCATCTTTTTTGCGGGTTGGCATAATCTGTGAATGAACTCGACAAGAGGCTTCCAGTTGGTCTGGTGACATTCATCGAGCCCATCGATGACAATATATGTCTGGTCCAATTCTGAGATTAAGTTGTCAAGGACTTCTTGGAGATGGATGTACTGTGGCTGTATAGTTCCATTTCCTAGTGTTTTATACAGCTGATCAAGAGAGCTATAGGGAGTGGGTGACCGTCCAGAGAGCTGCCAGATGATAGAGCGTAACATGAGGTCCATGTGCTGCCTCTCATTCCTAAAATCAAAATAGAAGAATGCAACTGCACTCCGGTCCGGACAGCCCACGGTGATGTTTTCAATCACTGTCGAGCTGTCTCAATTGTCAGCGGCAGATTAATGTTATATATATAGTAATGATACAAATCACCTTAGTACACTCTTTCCGGTACCAGCTACAATCAATCATCAGACATGGAATCAGGAATTGGAACTGAGTAAAATTAACTTACAGATGCCTTTGATCCATAAAGAGCTGGCTGTGGTCTTCCATTTGATGAATCGGCTATCACCTAAGAACCAGCTCCCAGTGACTCCATGACGAAGTTTCCGCAGCTCGTGCTGTCTGTCCTTTGTAGTAGGAGGAGCTCCAACCACTTGTACAGAATGTCTTCGAGTCTAGACATAATTTAGCTTCAAATATCGACCTCAGAAATTTCATTAACCCTTGGCCCTGGTTCACGCTGCCGTTGTTGAGAAAGGAGTTTGGGAAAACAAATAGGGGGCACTTAATAATAACCGACATACATTGTCACATTGGGGCCCTCCCCTTTACCTCCCTTGCCACCGATGCCACTATTTCCGTGGGCCTCTCCACCCGCACCGCCGTGGCCCCCTGGGGACAAGATATGATGATGCTGACATCCCAGTTAAGTTTCCTACGCACCACTAATGGAGAATTGGGCACCGAAGGTCTTCACTTCAAGTTCATTGCCCTCGCTAAACATGGTCAGAATGGATTGTTATATCGCCGATCAGGCCCGATCTTCTGTAGGCAGAACACTAGGTGAGCCAAAAGGGAAGATTAGACAGCAGAAAGGGCTGGCACAGAAAGGATGAGGAGGATGTATTCCTTCGCAGTGGACGTGGAGGTGGAAGACAAGAGCACCTCGTGGTGAACAGCATGCACTTTCGCACGATGAACGTCCGAGCCTTCCGGACCGGCGACTACGGAAAAGCCGGGATGTCCACGGCTCAACTCCGCCCTGTACATTTCACTCGCAAAGCATACTTCAAAGACGGTTGGCGCGGCGCATCCTCCCTTTTACTTTCGCGATTTGTGTCGTACTGTGGCTGGCATGGATCGATGGTGTGGCTAGAATGGGGGTAGGCAGAGTCATAGGCGCTGCTATGGGTTTTGGCTGGGTGCGGCGGTACCTGTGGCGCTTGTGAGGAAGGCCTACCTATTTGACGGGTGTGTTTGTGTTCCACTCATGTCCTAATACTAATATTTGACACGCCCCAGTAACCCACGCCACCGCCGCCTCCTCCTCCACAAATCCTTCCTCACCCCCGGCCCTCTCTGCGCACGCATCCATGTGCTTCAGGCCCAGGTATTTGGCGCGCTGGCACTGTTGCCGGTACATGCGGTGCGATTCCGGTGTTTATTCGGTCGAGGTGCGTCCTACCCTACTCATCATTATTTTTCGAAATTTCACACTCGTACTTGCCTCCCCAGAAAACCCCCCACCCTCCCAACCACCACCCAGATTCTCTTCGCAGCTTTGTATGTCGTACGCGCGAGGATGTGGGTATGGCCGTTTTCCGTAAAGGTGCGTGATTTCGCGTTCGTTTTTTTCGTCGAGAGAGTGTTATTTGTTTAGAGGGAGGGACGAGCGGCGGGTAGGTTGGTGCGAACGCATTTGGCTTGTGCGGCGACGCGTTGGTGCTCATTGTGTTGGCGTTTTCTACGCGTGGGCGCGGTTTGCATACACCCACCGTCCGTGCTCCCTGTGCTCCGCCGCGCCGCACGCATCAGGTCCACAGCGTCGGTAATTGGTTCCCGTTATGGCAACTCACAACGCACGCGGCACGACTTTACATTACGCGTTCCTGGGACATGTATTCCGAGACGTACGATTATTGAAAAGCTACATATTTTATTACTCCCCACGCACAACAATCCCCTTGCTCCTAATACTTTTACTGCATGCGCTGCACCAAGAATCTCCCATTCTCTACTCTCCTCTTCTCCCCGGCATTCTCTTGACTATCTACCGTTTCCCATTTCCCCTTCCGCGTCTCCCCACCCCACACCGATGATACGTGAGCAATGACACGAATGTATACTACATCCTACGCAAACTCCACAAACGCCCCCAACCGCGCCGCCGTCCGGGGCGCGAAGCGGAACGCGCGCAACTTGTCGCCGAATGTGCGCGTAATACGCGAGAGACCGTCCGTGAGGGCTGCAAGGGGCCCGAGTTAGCGCGCTTTGAATGTAGATGGGACGAAGTGGAGGGACGTGAAACGGAGAAGAATAGCATGACGACGTCCGCCGTGGAGGAACTCATCCCCTTGCCGCTTTCCCCTGCCGCCCATAAACGAAACCGATTCGAAAGCCGCTCACCATCCCCGACCTCCCCAAGCACCGCCCTCGCCTCCGCCAAATCCGCCTGCTCCTCTGCATCCACAGCACCCTTGCCATCGCCCCTCTCGCCAGCCTTCTCGCGCGCCACCCCAAGCGCGTCCTCCACCGTCTCCAGCACCCCAATCAGCGCGCGCTCGTCCGCCGGCATCTCTGGCTGCTGCGCATTTCCACTTCCTGCGGCGTTCGTATTTGTATTGGATTTTACCGGCGGAGGGCGGAGTTGCGCTTGCGCGTCTTCGATGGCGACGAGGAACGCGACGAGCGCTTCGAGGATGCGCGGGATGTCGCGCTGCACGACGCCGAAGCGGTCCTCGGCAAGCGAGGCGGTTGTTAGGTGGGTGAGGACTGCAATGAAAAAGGTCAGCGAATCGTGGTCGAATTTCCAGTCACAGGCGGAGTCATGAAGAGAATGAGGAAGGCGAACAGGAAGAAAAAATCGCGAGAGGTAAGGAAAGGTGGTTACGGTGTGTAAATAATGAATGAGGGAGAGGAGGGAAGGTGCAAGAAGCGTGCTGGGACGCGAATAAAAGAGTCGGGCGGGGTCGGGGAGTCGGTAAGGGAACGGAATTGGGAACATAAGGAGGGAGAAGTGAAATATGATGGAAGCAGCCGTAGGTCTCAACCGCGACGGCAGCGGCAGGTAAAAGTAGCACCAAGGAAGAAACGACTCACCCCCTACACACTCAACAATCACCTCCCCCCTCGGCACCCACCCCCGCACCTCCCGCCCCTTCCTCTCCTTCTTCCATCCGTGCCCTTTGCCCCGACTTCCACTTCCACCTTCACTCCCACCAGCAACCATCACCACCACCTTCCCCGCCGCCCCCTTCACCCACCCCGGAACCGGCACAATAGGCATCAGCGCCCTCACAAGCGGCCGCCACTCCCACTTCGGCGCCGCAGGCAACGAGATACTCTTCACAGCCGCCGCAGCCGGCTTCACCGCAGGCGCCAGGAACGACTCCACCCCGCCGCTCCCCCCGGGCGAGTCGTTGGATGCAAACACGGACGCGGAAAGCGAGGAGACGCGCGCGGCGGGCGAGGCGGGGGCTTTGCGCGGCGCGAAGATGTTTTGTTTGTGCAACATTATGGGGGAGGGTGTTGGTCCGGCGATTGCACTTGCTGGGGTCCCTGCACCGGCCCTGCTACCGCGGAAATACGATCCCGAGGCTGAAGCCGGCGTCGAGGGCGGAGGAGGGGGAGGAGGCGAGGGCAGAGCTCCGCCCCTCGTCTTGAGCACCTGATACTCGCGTCCAAGGAGTATCAACGCCTCCCTAACAAATCTCCCCCACACCGCGCGCTCCACGTCAAACACCCGCTCCGCGCCTTTGTCGCGGCAGGACCGTCGGAGGAGGCGAGCAGGAGGAGCTCCGCGTATGCAAGGTGGGTGTAGATTGTTGGTTGCCCGGATGGCGGGGTGCGACGGGCGCGTCTTCGGAGTTGGAGTGTGAGAGCACGGCGAAAAGAGACGGTGCGCGTTTGCCGCGAGGAGGGCGCAAGAGAGGCTGCGGCTGGGAGAGCCATTTCGCCGCTTTGACCCGTGCTAGCAAGGAAAGTAAAGCGTGTCGTTAGCAACAGCGTACTTAGAAAAGAGAAACGAAGTAATTAAATAAATAAAGAATCTTACTTGCCGCCTTGACATTGCCTGGAGCAGACGCAGACATCCTCCTCCGAGTCGCCCCACGTCGTCTTGAGGGCGGCAGGACCCATAGACACCGAAACGACACGCGGACGACGGGGAAGGAACCCACGAATGCGGGGATGCAGTGCGGAGGGCGTCGCGCGACTACCTCGACGGAAAAGTCGTGTCCACAGCGTGCTGCCGCGCGCGGCGAACGAAAAGCCCGTGGCCGCGGAGCGCAGGTCGGAGCGAGGGAGCAGCGGGGCGCTGGCTCGGGGGAGTGGTGGGAGGTGCAAACGCTTGTGAAGACGGAGCAGGGGAGGCAAGTCGGATGCGTCGTGACATTGATTTAATTCAATTTGAGTCCGTCGGGAGCCCAGGTTCTGCACGCGGATGACGGGGAGGGGGTCCAGGAAGGCGCGGGGGTCGTAGCGCGACTACCAAAAGTCGTGTCCACGGCGTGCCGGCGTAAGCGGTGGACGACGAGCTCGTACTCGCCCAGATCTTGCCAGCGAGCAATACAAAACACCGAAGGAGCAGGGCGTGTTGTCAAGACAGCGGCGGAAGAGGGTGGTCAGGACAGATACGCGCAGGGGAGCGAGTGGGAGGGTCGGGAGCGAGGTGGGGGCGGTGACGTAAACGAGTGCGAGAGTAGGGTGCACAAAGGGGGAAAGGGGCGGTCGAGGGCGGATGCGGTAGCCGAGGTGAAGATGCTGCTAGGGGCACGGTCTTGAATTGTCGTGAGGAGCGCAGGGTCCTACTCCACTATTCAGCTCCTAGAATTCGAGCTTACGATCAGGCGCAATCGCAGCCCCTTGGGCTCGTGCGCGAAGTACTCGCGCGCTCGATCTGTGTGGCAAGTCAGTAAAGTGTCGGGACGTCTAAAAGACGAGACAAGACAAGAATAGAAAGCGAAAGCCTCGCGCGAGGGTATGGAATTTGGGAAGGTGGGAAAGCGTACGAGAACGACGAAGGGTGTATGATGCCCGAAGAGCAAAAGTAGCAAGTGAATGAAAAATACGCACCGCGAACGGTCGAAGCGTTAACCCAGTGGTATCCCAGTTCCCCATTCCCGGCCCTTCCCCCCCTCGCAATTCGCTTGGTGTATCCCCCTCCCGCGAGCCACTCGCCCACTTTCCCGCAGACAAACGTCCGCCCCACAGCATTCACCCCTCGCCCCTTCCCCGAAGCCCCGCTACCTCTGGCGACGGTGTGATAAATCCATGCGCGTCGGACTCGCCGGGGTTGAAGCGCTGAAGGGCGTGCCCAAGGGGCGAATGCGAACGCGAACGGGAGGGCGGTGGCGCAGAGCGCGCCGCCCGGCCAGGCGCATAAGGAGCGTTCTGGGGTGCGAGTTAGTATGGAAGTTGTCGGTACATGGCAAGCAGAAAGAAGGGACATGAAAGGAAGAATGGGAAGCAAAGCAAATGGAGAGGTTGGAGCAAAGAAGAACAAGATATGCACCCCGAGCGAAGGTCCTTTCGATACCATCGCGCGCGTTCGCGGTAAACGGCAGGCGTAGGTCTAATGCAAGGGCGAGCAGAGCTTGGGCTCTCCACGATGGATCGTTGTGCGGGCATGAGCGCACTCGGGGTCTGCGGGAGGAATATCAGCGAGTGACTCGGAATTGGTCATACAAACATAGAAAGGATTGAACAGAAGAGATATGAAGGCGAAAAATAGAGAGGAGAGGATGTGGAAGGAATGTAGTGTAGAAGGCGGGGGCGATTGGTACGGTTAGAGATGCACGCGCCAAAGCTGCGAGTCCTGGTGTCGTCCCCAGTACAGAGAAGTGCCTGGTTCGAGGCACATGTCATCGATATGCCTGGCGTCGTTAAAGGAAGTAGGATTTGGCGAGAGCGAGGGCGTGGCCGGAGGTGCAGGCGCGCCGAGCATCGGAAAGCGGAGCTGAGGGCCGAGATGGTTGACAGGTTGTCGGAAGGAAGAAGCGCTGTGGCAGTGTTCACGGATCAAAACTGCCTTCGCAACACACAAGAACAAACGCCGCCAGATTTATCAACATTACACTAATCCACTCTTTCCCCGTCCATATCTCGGTCCACACCCTTCGCACGCCACACATTCTAGCCATCTTCGCATCTCTTTCCTCCCTCCTTCCTCCAACCCAAAACCGTTCACGTTCACTCGTCAACAACCCTCTTTCGCTAACGACAATGTGCTTATCTATCTCCTTCCCCGCTGTCGCCACCGGCGCCCTCGCAACTGGCAGTGGCCGCTGACCATTCGTCCGCTTTCAAAGTTCTCCAAAGGGAGGCACTTCACCACCAGAGCAGACAATTGTGCGGTAAGCGTTTAAACTTTTAAAGGCCATTCAATTCAAGCCGAGGATTCGAGCGCGCGACAGCCAAGAGCGGGTTGGTCACGAAGCTCGGCCATCACCAGCCCGATCGGCTTATTGACCCGAAGCGATTCGATGTTGCGCTCTTTAAAGCGCTGCAAACGCACGTCTGCTTCACCTTGGCTGGCAACTGGTACGCGGCGCATGCCTTACACTGTAGAGAGTCTGCGCAGTCGGATCAATTGCGCCAAAACACTTGATCTGAGTGTGGGGGCACACTCGATCCGACTGCTATGGAACACTTCAAGTTGGACTGAGGGCCTGATCGGCAACACTGAATCAATCCGCCTGAATTTCGGTTGGATTCCTTTTCTGTATACATTTCCCACACATTTTGTCCCCAAACTGTCCTAGAACAGAATTGGGTGTCTTTCTTGAAGTTTGAGGGAGTCGGGGTGGCCACCATGAAAGGAGCTCAAGATCTACTCAGCTTTCAAGGGGTTTCCATGAAATCTGGGGGAAACCTTGCCCAATACATTTTCTGCCCCCCTCCAACCTCAAATCTTCAGGAACATGTTCTATTAGATGAGTTAGGGCAGTTTAGGGACGGGTTTTATGCACCAAAAAAATTCAACCAGAATCCACGCGTGAATTAAGGGGTGCCGATCAGGCCCTGAGTGTGTAGAGGCAGTCAATCCGACTGCATTCCGGCCATCTTGGCAGTCAATCTGACTGCGTGTCCACCCTTGGATTCAGACAGTTGAATTGACTGCATGCTGACACTTGATTTCACTCACTCAGTTTGTACCCATAAATCTGTACTATTGCACTATATATTACATGAACTATTCTACTCCCGATCCATTATCCTACCAGTCGAATCAAGCCCTGGTTCTAAAGTAGAAGTCAAAAGCTGATAACCTGAGTCCAAAACCATCACATACCGTTCTCGACACCACCGAAGTTTAAACTTGTGGATTGACCTTGCGTGAAGCAAACGAGGAGTCAGCAAGACAAAGTCAAGAAAGCGACATTTGGTGGACCAACCTTTTACTCCTTCCGAGCTTAGATCCGTTCGTTTGGGTGCGATGTCTAGGCGAATCACAGTACCTGTAAAGGAAATGAGAAGTCAGGGCGATGAGATGTTGAGGAACGCGTCGATTGAGTTGTCGGTGTGTCGGAGGCCAAGATCGGTTTCGAGATGCGCCAAATGTCGAGTATCATACGGCGCAAGGGCTAGGGCTAGAAGACAAAAGCAAGCACAATCAGTGTTACGTACTCGACCGAATGAGAAGAACACAAAGCACCTCGTCCGCTAGATATCGGTCAGTTGCAGAAGTCGGGGGGAGGCTAAAGAAAGAAAGAAAGAAAAGACCGAAGTTCAGACTTGTGAATCGAGCCTGGCGTGAAGCAGACGAGGAGTCAGCAAGAAAATTCAAGAAAGCGACTTATGGTGCACGAACCTTGAATTTATCGAAGCTTACGACGCTGATACCAATGCCTAACGGAAAACAAATCGGGTTTTGTATCCACCTGTAAACGAGATGACAAGGCAGCAAACGAAAACCTGCAAAAAGAGTTAAAGCTAAAGAGAACCTAACGGACGCTGAAAGAGTCGTCGATGAGATTAGTCAAAGAAACACATGACGTGGTACCGCTACTTATCTGAGACGATGAGAAGCCCGGGCACAATTTGAGTCGTCGAAATGTAGGTGCGGATAGAGACGGCGGGCGCGATGCCATCATGCCGTTGGATTGAGGACGGAGTGGTGGTCCAGTCGAGTTGTGGTCGTCGGTAGATCAACTTGTCGTGAAGGAAGGTCAAGATCTGGATCGATTTTAACAGATGTCGAGTTATGTACGGATGCAAGAAAAAAGGGGAAAGGACGAAAGCAAGGGTAATCAGCGTCACATACTCAACAGAATGAGAAGAAAACACAACACACCTTTTCCAGACCCACCTCGTCCGTTACACATGGGGAAGGAAGAAGTGGAGTCAGCTCAAGAAATTGAGGGAGCCAAAAAAAAAAAGAAAAAAAAAAAGAGGAGGAAGGAGGATCTCGCGAAAACGAGAAGAATAAAGGGTGGGGGTAAGGCAACAAACCACACACCTTATCTCCCGCCAGCGCGATCTGCGCCCCCGCGGCGCGCTCGAAGTCGAGCAGTGGTTGAACGCCTTCTGGGAACATTGCGTGAGTATTTTTTGAATAAAGATGAGGAAGAGAACGGAAGGCGAGCACATAAGCACATAGACACCCTCCGACCGACGGAGTGCGCAAGCATGTCCCCGCGGGTGCACTGAGTACATGTCCTTCCCGGCACCCACTCGCTGCTCACGCACGCACGCAACGCCCACTCGCCGCCCTCGCTCCCAACCACCCCCGTACACATGCTAAAAGAAAGAGAAAAAAGAATTCCGAGCCCCCATCGGCGCAACACGCGTGCACGTCCTCCTGTACGCCAACAGACACCGCTCGCATCACACGTCCTTGTGGGTAAGATGTCCACACCGATGCCGAGCGCGACCGACAGCTGCACTGATGATCACGCCACCTCAATCGCACCGACGACCAGCCCGCCAACTAGCGTACCGACGCCGAGAGCCAACGCAGCTACGACGACGAGCACTATTTCGAGGCCACCGATACCGGACACGCGCCACCCAAGGACGAGGGTATGGCAAAGGAAGCACAAAGAGGGAAAAGGAAGAGACCGGGGGAGAAAACACCAACGCATCCCGGTTTTGGGTTTGCGGTCGGCTCGAAAGGAAAGGAAAGAAATCGGCGCGCACCCCACATCCGACATCTACACGTCCTGCATGGACGCGGGCAGCACAGCGACCTGAGGGACGTGTCGTCCGCCCCGAATGGCGTGCTGCATCGCCACATCCATGGGCACGGGTCGGAGCGGGTAAGAAAAAAAGGGCGCGGAGGCGAACAGAGGGAGGTGCGATGCAGATGCAATGCACACACATCTTCCCTTGCACGTGGCGTAGACGCCCGATGTGCCGCGGACGTGCGGCGTACAAGCGCGAAATGTGGACGACGAGACATCCCGCGGATAGCACCACGGCGTCCGCGTTATTCCCCCGCGCATCGACGAGGCGGGCTGTGAGGGCGACGAGGTCGGTTGTGCGCTCGTGCACTAGGCGCCTGTACGAGCATCAGTTCAAAGCAATTAACATCGAGGGGAACGAGTGGGGAAAGGGGAAGGAGGACACATACGTCCACACCGCCGACTCGACGCGACGAGCAAGACATCACACCTGAAATATGAAATGGGCGGTCGCGACTGACATCGCACGGACGCCTTGTGTTAGCCTCTGCACGTCCCCGCGTCTTCGTTGCTCCCTTGAGTCTGAGTCGAGCGAGTGCTGGAATGAAGGCAAGGAAAGTCTTACCCGAGAGGCCTAATTTGACATTCCAGATGCGTAGTGCATCTATGAGAGTGCATGAGTCAAGTTTGGAGCCCACAGAGGAGGTATACATCAACTTACGCGCCCTTCTTGGTGAAAACGATATTTCGCCATTGATTCGTTTGTTTCGCTTCCTGCGGGCTTGTCAGGCGCGGTGGACGTGTCTGAGGGCAGTACACGGCGATTGAGGACCAAAAAATTGGCCTGGCGGCGAGGGACGCGCGGAGAAGAGGCCGGATGGTGGTGGGAAGAGGAGAAGTGCGGTCAAGCCTTCAGAAATAACAGAGGCAAACAATGCGTGCATCTGCGAGCTTTTGCTTCATCTATCGGTTTAAAAAATTATGCGGGGCATGAATATGGCAGATAAATCTTTAGAATAATTACTCGCATTTTCTAGTGACTTTTTAAGGTCCGGAGGGGCCCTGGTAAGCAACACGCGCGAAAAGATCATGTTCCAACTGACAAGTATGAGTAATTTGAGGATATAATCTCCCTATTCCAACAGTACACACTCAACCGCGGGGAGCAACTCAAGAACAACAACAAAATCAAAACAGTGGCCGACACGGAGATGATTGCACGAAAAGTGTGAGGAATACAAACCGCGTAGGCTGCGAAGCATACACAAACGAGGTACGAGTTTACAGTTGTAGCGTCTGTTTATAAAAGACTATACAGGGAGCACGACGAACGTAGTGGAATTTCACTGCCAGGAAGTGACACAAAAATGATGTGAACCCGGATAAATGTGAACCAAATTAGAGGACCACGAGAACGAGGAAGTGGACCCCTCAACCAAAATAAAATCAACTCAAAACCGTCGGGCACACCTTCCGAAGGTGCAAAAGATCCAAAGTAGCAGGGAGCAAACTTAAAGAACCGATAATAGAGTAATAACTCGACAGCGGATGCATAAGCTAGTTGCGGAGTCTTACTTTACTTGAGGAAGGAGAGGCCCCGTGAAGCTCCTGCCAAGGGTTGTCCGCCCAAAACATCCGATTTTGGCCTCAAAAACCTAATTTTTTGGCTGGATTGTGGCCTCAAAAACCTAAAATTGGACAGGGCTCGTCACTAGGATGTGCGAAAAAAAATCCAATTTTCGCGCCTTTAAATCCAATTTTCGCCGCGGGGCACCGTTACAGCGAAGCGAGCTTGCTGGCAACCTGGCGTAAGGAAAAATTAAATAACGAACCAAATTCCCCTGATTGTCGGCACAATTTGGTACAAAATTTCAGCATCCAACCCTCAAAAACCTAAAAGGCGGACAAGGGTTTGGGATTTTTAGCCTCAAAAACCTAATTTTGGGACAAGGAAATCCCAAAATTTCGCCCTCAAAAACCTAAATTTCCGGACAACCCTTGGCAGGAGCTTCACGGGGCCTGGAAGGAGACACCCAGAGCCGTAGGGCGACATGGGTTATCGCAAAGCCATGAACCAAGAAATTTGAGGACCCTGACAAGTTCAAGGTCAGATATTCGGAGACGGCACCACAATTCCTGAGTCTTATCAGGATTCCTAGAATCAGAAGAACTAGGTCCCTTCAAGTTCACGTCTATTCCAACAATCCAGCACTGTCACCATTGGTGAAATTCAACGGGTTTATTTATATGGTCGTCTCAAGAGGGTATGATCCTCAAGCCAGAGAAAGACGTTGCAGATACTGCTACGGAAATTAACCAAGGTTGAATTCTGGAAGATGTGTCTTCATACCTGCGCCAAAATCCAACCGCATCAGGCTCCCGGGCGTATGTTGGGATTCGAGACCCCATGTTTCAAAGGTGTTCTCGGGGAAAGCGATCAGGGTTGGGCTATATGTCAGGATCGTTTGAGTATGGCCTAGATGTGCGGAGCCATTAACGACGAGTAGTGCCTCGGTGTTTTTTGAGTCGACACATTCGAAAAGTATTTTTTCACAGGGATGAGCTAGCTGTTAGACATAATCTCAGTTGGGGACGCCTGCGAGAGAATTTGAAGATGTAATTGAATGGCGGTGATACTTGTCCATGCCCATAGTCGCTTGAAGTCATTGTGACAAAGGGGGAAAATAGAGTACCCAAGAGACGTTCCCTAAGATGTGTGAGCGGCTCGAGATATGGATGCTATGACGGACAGCTGGAGGTTTTGCCCTACCATTGAATGGACTCTTGACGAAGCCCGAGGGAACTAGGGGCCGATGAGATGGCAGCCAAAGGCTGCAAGAGAACGTCCGACCTTGTAGAATGCAAACGGAGAACTTTCCAGAGACCAAACTATAGTGCATAAAATATTATATGGTTATAATGTACCAAATCATGAGGCAGAACAGACGAGCCTGGATGATACCATGAGCAGGTAACAGGTGACCACCGTGAACAAGAATGGAAGCACTCCATCCCCGGGTCAAATCTTAAAAAGCCTGAGGCGGGAATGAGTCGCTTCCACAGAATCGTGATATCTGAATTTGCGGACCTGATTTTGGGCCTGCGCGATGTAGGGGTGATTCAAGAGACTGAGAAAGCCGATAATGATGAGATGAAGAACCGGTGGCTTAAGGTGTTGATCAATAACATGGATCGACTACTCACGAACTTAAACAGTGGTTCAAAGGAATTTCGGCAGTCTTAGTACTGAAAACTTGGCGCAAAGTGATCTTGAAGACTGGCGACATTGTAGGGCATTGATGACGGGCAATCACGCGAGTTGTATACCATTCGGAGTGTGCTGAAGGAAGCCCATAAGACGAGGCTGACAAAACTGAGTGGGAGAGAACATTTCGTCGGTGTGGTAAAATTGGTCCGCAAGGTTCTAAGTCCCCGACATTCAAGCAGGTAGGCGGACAGTGTGATTAGAAGTGCGCGCATCGTGACGCCCGCGAGTACATGAACATTGAACAGTGTCGTTTTTTTTTTTTTTGCATTCCGGACAACACACACTGTGCGCTGTGACGTTGAGTTTGGAGATAGAAAGAGTTGAGTAGAGACACACGGAGGAAGCTGAGAGCCAATGTATTAAGCTGTGGAAGAACTGGAGGTAAAGAGTGCAGGATGAGCGGAGGAAGCAGGAAGACGGAGCAACGTACTTACGTCAAATCAAAGGTCGATGGCTTCCGCAAATACTTTATTAGCTCCTCTTAAGTTCTGGTAGAAATCATCAACACAAGATCTTAAGTCTCCAGGAACTTAAGTCTCGCACATATTACTATATGGCTGTGATATGAGCCTTGCATCTTCACCTATCTTGGAACTTGAGTTTTCACTTGAGTTCCAAACTTAAGACGTGAATCGGAACTCAAGATCACATTTCAAATTACAGTTCAGTTCAGTGCGGGAAGTACTTAAGATTTGAGGCCAAACTTAAGACCCGACCCGCCCGAACTCAAGTTCCACGCTCCGTTCAGTTCTGCCCACAGACTTCAGGTTTGGTGAAACTGAAGACTCAAGTCCCGGCGCAACTCAAGTTCTGTGAATATCTTCAGTTTTGTCCCACCTTAGAGATGCATGGAAAAAATCGTACCGCTGTTTGGACTTGGTGGACGTCAATAACACAAGTTCGCGCGGCACTACAGAGGCCGTGAAGCTGAAGACACAAGATGAGTGAAGTCCTTCAAGGGTCAGGAATAAAATGACCTACTTGACTTCTGCGCAGACCGACTCGGAGTCGCGCGTTTGTGGACTTATTTTACAGGTCCACGGATATTGAGTGAAGACGGGAAAGGGACCTATGTACATTGAAAATACTACGCACCTATGTGAGTCATGATCAGTAGAAGATTTAACCGTCTTAGACGGTGGCATCTTGGTCACGGTGGCATACCGAAGTCACCTTGAACACATGGCAGAAAGTCGGATTGTCCACTGTGGTGTTCTCTGGCAGAGAACACCAAGCAAATGAGATTGACTTGAAGAGAGGACGCAGGCCCAATCTTGGGATTTATGAGCCTGAATCAAGGAGGAGAGCGAAGAGCCCATGAGACACAGCGCCGGGGCCTAAAAAAAGGGGGGAATTAAGTTAGTTTTTAAACTCAAAATATCACAGTAAATTTATGGGGGCCGAAAACCCGATTTAATCCTTTGGATTTGAGCCTCCGTGAAATTCAACCCCTGATATATTTTTTCGGGGTTCATTTAAAGCCCCGCAAAACCTCAGATATAAAATTGAGTTTAACAGCTCTTTAAATTTTTCACTATATTTTGCATTAAAAAACCAACTTAACTGCCTCTTTTATGTAGGTGCCTGGCTTAGGCCCATGCCAGCCATATGGGGGGGTGCAGATATCAGGCCACTGGCCGGGGCCCTAAAAAGAAGGGGGAATTAAGTTAGTTTTTTAATGCAAAATATAGTGAAAGATTTAAAGGGCAGTTAAACTCAATTTTATATCTAAGGTTTTGCGGGGCTTTAAATGAGCTCCGAAAGATTGGGTTGCCGATTAGATCTCGTGAGTCCTTAAATCTGAAGGATCAATCGGGTTTTCGGCCGCTATAAGTTTATTGGCGATATTTTGAGTTTAAAAACTAACTTAATTCTCCCGTTTTTTTCAAGCCCCGGCCCTGTGAGAGTCAAAGGCAAGTCGAAGTGATCCGGCCTATGTTTGTGAGAGTTTGACCTTGATGCGGCGACCCTCATTGTTTGTACGTAATGTTCCCTTCTCTTTTCACGGCCATCCACCCGACACCCGACTTCTCCTCTCACTCCCATCTGCATATACCACCAACTCCCCGCCGCTCTCGACTGGTCCAGGGAGTGGATACAGGGGTTTCCTAGGCCTCCGTAGTCGCCGACGACTTCTGTAGGACATTGCCACCGCCGACTTGCCGCGAACAAAGCAGACGAGAAATAGGTAATTTTGTCTCTCCGAGTGATTCTGTCTTTTTCCTGACCCTCTTCCCCTCAATGACATTGCTCCTTGGTTCCGCTCACAGCCGACACGCCTCAGGCTTGGTCTTCCAAGTCAGTGGGTGGCAACAGCAGACATGTGTTGGATTACTGCTAGAACACGCGTGCGCGACAGTTTTTTTTCCTTTCCTCCTTGTCTCTAATCTCCTCCTCCTGCCCTGTCCTCTCTCTTAGATCCCGCGGAGAGGCAGAGGATTTTGTCGAGATGTGTGGCTTCGGCAACTTGCCCCCAGGCACGTCCCTTTTTTACTCTGCCTCATCTCTCTTTACCATTCTTCTTAGATGGTGTGCTTTAGCCCCGCCACGCGTGCTCAAGCCTCTGGTTTCCTCCGTGCCTGTTTGTGCCGCTGAAATGAAGCACGCACACACTAATCACAGCTTCTCACCTTTTGGCTGCACTTGTAGACACTCTCATTATTTTGTTTTTGGATGGAAGTTCAGCTCTACGCACCCGGAACTGAAGTTCAAGAACAAAACTTGAGTTGTCGGGGAACTTGAGTGTTGCCACCAACACTCAAGTTCCCCGACAACTTAAGTTTTTGGCCAGAACCCAAGTCGCGACGGCACTTAAGTAGTCAATGCATGTACCATGTCTATGTAGCCCGCCTGTGGACAAAACTTAAGTTTTGCGGAACTTAAGACGCGGTGTTGATGATTTCGCCCAAAACTTAAGATGACCTTGTCGTATTTCATGCTTCCGCATCAAGCAAGCGCAAACCAACGAGAAATGATGAGCGGAGGAAGCAGGAAGACGGAGCAACGTACTTACGTCAAATCAAAGGTCGATGGCTTCCGCATCAAGCAAGCGCAAACCAACGAGAAATTTCAGCTTCCGGGTCCTCAATTTGGTCAGGCGAGGTCAGGGGAGAAAGTTTTGTGAAAGCAGTCAAATTGACTGCACTTGTGCCAATTGCTTTGTACACAGTTGAACTGAGTGTCTCGAAAGGCAGTCAAATATAATGCAGTCAGATCAAATGTCCGAAAAATAAATCAATTGCTTACACACTTGATCTGACTGCGCGTACTCTCCACAGTGCTTAGCTGTGAGGCTGGAGTCCGCGCGACGCGTTTCTCGATTGTGTCATCTTTCGTGTTGCTACCGTGCCTGAACTTTGCTCCTCTTGAAAGGATGTACAGTCCGGTCTTCACTGGCCAGTCTCCGCTCCGAAAATACGCTAATCTATGTAGTTGATCCATACAGGCGCTTCGGGCATTTTTGGTGTCTCCCGTTAGCTGTTTTGTTCCTCTTCGCAGGTCTTCCTGCTACTCAATTTGACGGTCGCCAGTCTGTTTTATTTAGAAACCAATCACTATACAGCTCAAATAGACGCTCACGAGGTCGAGCTCAACAGCTCTGCGGCGCAGCAAGCGCTGACGCTTGAGGTCCAATTAACCCCGTTTTTCTTACTCTACTGTCTTCGTCTAGGCTCTCCTTGAGTCTTTCATCGATAGGTCGAGACTCGTTTAGCGCCTTTAAATCGCCTTTTCCACCGGAGAACATCCTCACAGCTTGCAGCGCGCTAAATTGAAGCACAGCCATTCCACAGCTCGCGGCAGTACACGCTCTAGTCGCCCCCCTTGCTCTTCCCCGTCATCATGCCCTCGAACATTGTCGTTGAAGCGATGAACAAAGCGAAAATGTTGCGCACGATGTGCAAACTGACACCCAGCAAGAATGTATATCTCCCCTTTACAGTGATATTGGTTGAAATATGCACTTTAGCCGCCCCAGTATGTTGTCGTCAGTTGTGGGTAGCAAGGACGATCTGACCAGCGTTAAGGAGGCTCGAAAGGCGGCGGCCGAGCTCGTGTTTTGTGCTGTGAAGAAGACTGAGAGTCTCATTGAGAACGGGGTTGACCCGCAACTTCCACCCAAAGTCCTTGAGGGTTTGGAAAAATTCGAAAGGTCTGTCTCAACTTCTTGGTGGAATAATCCCATATTTACCTTTGTCCAGCGGCCTTGTGGCGATACACAGTCACATCGAGTCCATCCCAGAGGCAAGCACCAAAGCAATGAAATTCAGACTCTCGGCACTTGCGTTCTATCTCAAATCGAAACATCTCCAGGCGAAGTCGAGCCGGGTGCACCAGGCTCTTGTGGGCTTTTCCTATCTCTGCTCGCACACCGGAAATTTTAATGTCCTTGCCTTTTCAGGTAAAATTGTCGGCGAAACCCCAGTCCTCCGCGTTCCGAAATGAATGGATCCTCGAAGCCGTCAGTTTCACCACTCGAGCGGCAGGCACACTTGTCGACATCCCTGTCCTGAATGTCCTCAAGCCGGTGGTCGGGATGACGGCCTTGATATGCGATACGGCGAAAGTGAGTGTGTTTTGAAAATAAAAACATTTTGAAAGTCTGACACCGCGGGCAGGTGGTAAAGAGCAATCGCGAGGCCGCCATCGAACTTGCAGAGCATGCACAGAATGTCACAAACTCCATTATGGAACGTGTGAATGCTACGGACGAGGATTTTTTGGAGGTGTTGCATCGGTGAGTTTTTTAACTGCCATGCAAGCGTCTAGCAATTAACGTGTACACATACTAGCACCTTGGATAAAATCCAGAAATTCCTGGACGCGTTGAAACGCCGCCGCGGAGGTGTAGTTTTGCTCGCGCTGGGTGCGAAGGACAAGGACCAATTTGCGACTTTGCATCTTGCGCTTGACCGGGCGCTGCAAGTTCTCACTGTGCGCAATTACTTTCCTCGCTATTTGTCCTACTTGGATATTGATTTTCCTCCCCTGCAGACCTCCCAGACAACTAGGGCGGTAGATCTTGTTCGCACCAACACAGCGGACCTGACCGCGGTCAGAGCTACAGTAACTTCCGTGGGAGAGGATGTCAAGCGGGTTGCTGTGAAGGTGTTTCTTTCGACAATACCTGGTGTATTTTTACTTGCTTTGTACACCGGGATAATCCCTGGAAGCCGGCGTTCATTATTCGGACCATACCGAGTAGTGCTACCTACCTACATACCTACCGGGATGCACCACTAATTGGGACCTGCAGTTGGCTAGCATGGATCGGCTGTGGGAAGCGCCTGCGCTACAGCTTTCGTTCCGATTTATTTATCAATCCCCAGGACTCAGTTTTTTGAGATCTTTGAGATCACCACAAGCCTTCTGAAGAGGATTATGCATCTCTTCCGTCTATGCGCCTATTTAAAGCTTACCAATACAAAAATGCACCGGGGCGATACTGGACAATACGTAGCGACCACTTGGGTACACCTCTTCAAAGCACATGTCTGCTTGGGGTGAGCCGTAGCGTTCTGAAGCTCAAACATTCACTTCTCACTGAAAGGAACGAAATATCTGTGGGCGTTTTGAGCAGCTTAACGTGAAATCTTGAGCTCCGTTGAGGCATGGCTGAGAAGAGCACATTAGCATTGGAATATTGCCTCCCACTTTTACAATTCCCGGTCATCAGTTCCCGTTATGGCAATTGATGTACCATTTATGGCAACTCACACAGACACATGCGGCACGACCACCTAATGTGCCCCACTAACCCCTCTAGTTAGAGGCTGAAGGTGGGGGGGGTTCAGCCTCTAACTAGAGGGTTTAATGTGATTTCACGGGAATCTCTTATATCCCTTATGTGGGGGACTTAGGAGATCGCCCAAGGCCGTCCACCAACTACGGCGGGTGGTGGACACTACCTCTACGGCGGCCACCGCCCTCCCCGCCGCCCTCCCCGCCGTCTTCATCGCCTGTCGCCGCCACCGTCGTCACCGCCGCCGTCGTCACTGCTAACTCCGTCCCCAGCGCCACTGCCATCACGGGTGCACGCTGCCATCAAACTGCCTCCCCCATCAACAACACGTCCCACACGTCACACCGCCACTCCCGCACATCACCCCGACGCCCCCGCCCGCCGTCCCGACCCCCGACCCCGACCTTATTAATTATTTTTTTTCTATTTTTTCTTTTGACCTTCTATCGTAGTTTTATTGTTTTCTATATGATTGAACACAATGTATTCTGCAAAACATGACATGGTGGAGTCCACCAACTTCCAGTGAAAAACGCAGCCCGCTGTCCGGCATGCGGCCTACAGAAGTAGGGTGTCCGACAATGGGGTCCATTTTTAAGTAAATGTATAATAAGTGGTACGACAGGGCGGGGCTACTGAACAAGATCAAGCAATATGTCCACCAACTTCTCCGTACTATACACAGCACAAACATCACTATGGTCTGTCCTCCTCTGCGCCATTCCCATCCTCAGTGACGTTCAGAACCGTCTCAAAGCCGAGAGTTCTTCCGGGTTCGATTCAGCCAACTTCGCCTCAGCCATGAAGTCGTTGTCAACATAGTGAGCAGGTCGAATGCGTGGGTGACAGCAGGGGCGTAGTTGGGGTTATTAGGTCAACCGGCGAGCACAGCAAAGATGCACCCGTTCGCGTCGACGCGGGGCCGGTCCTGGCTGAGAGGAAGTTAGTGGACGGGAAGTTAATGGACACAGATCGGCACCCACATTCCATCCCAGTGGATCTGCGTGAAGCCAATGCAGATGAGCTGTGAGAGGGTCCTCGATGAGCACGGAAAAGATGTGCCCCTTCACGTTGACGAGGGGCCGGCCCTGGCTGAGAGGAAGTTAGTGGACGGGAAGTTGGTGGACGCAGATCAGCACCCACAGTCCATCCCCCCGCCATGTGCTTGAGATATGCAGCAGGGCGTACCACATGCCCAGCAGAGATGACCACCGCCTCCCGATCCGTTTGCGGCAATGGTGGATGTGGTTGCTGTGTGATGTGGGCGCTTCAAGGTCCGCAATGACGACGGGGCGGCACAGGGCCGCCACTGCGCTTCTTGTTCTTCAGGGGCGGAGGAGGGGTGGGACCGGCAGCTTCTGTATCAGTGGTTGTGATGGTGGCGTCCAAATCCAAGGTGTTGAGCGGTGTCTTGCCGGTTGTCGGATTCAGCGCAGACGGCAGCAGCAAACGGTGTGGGGATCAAAAAGGTGGTGGCATGTTAGATTTCGGCAAAAACACGCCCGCGTTGCGTCTAGAGGAATATGCGAGTACGTGCCTGAGAAGTTGGTGGACAGCTGACTTTTCTAGATGCCGGGACCAAAGCATGCCTGTGAACTGCGGTTAGCACGGTGCAAACGAACGGGGTAAGCGCGAGAAGTGAGTGAAAGGTGCCTGGTGGGGGCACACCCGCCTCTGCCGCTTAAACACCCAGGGGCGAGTAGCGGAGCCCAATTTGAGCTCAGCACTATGCGCTCTCTGGGGTACGGCAAGAAGAACGGGGTGCAGCAGGAAGAACGGGGTGAGGCAAGGCGAGGCGAGGGCTTACATAGTCGTCTTGGGGGGTGAGGTGGTCGGTGGTGGTGGTCTTGAAGAGAGTCAGATGTTAGTCAACGTTCAACACACACACACATCAACAAACAAAAATAAGCCGGACAACAATGAGGCAGACACCGATGTCGGCCTTGGAACGGTTCTGAACGTTGCTGAGGATGGGAATGGCGCAGAGGAGGACGGACCATAGTGATGTTCGTGCCGTTTATAGTACAGAGAAGTTGGTGGACACAGGAAGTTGGTGGACACAAGAAGTTGGTGGACATATTGCTTGATCTTGTACAGTAGCCCCGCCCTGTTGTACTATCAATGTAAAATTTATGCTACAGCAGAGTTTAACGAGGGGTCGCCAATTCCAAATTAACTACCTGTCTACCAACTGCCTTCCTTGAACCTTGGCACCGTTTCTCACTTCCCTGAGGGTCCATGTCGGTGTGGGATGCTTGGCAGGCTTAGTTAATGATATGAATACTCATGCTACAGCAGAGTTCAACAAGGGGGCCACCGACTCCAAAGAATTCGGTCACTGTCTACCAACTACCCGTCCACCAACTGCCCGTCCACCAACTCCCATTGTTGAACTTTGATGCCATTTCCCACTTCCCCGGGGATCCACGTTGCTGTGGGATGTTCACCAAGCTTACTTAATGATATGAAGTCCTTCTGAGGTGTTTGTATTGAACTTGAATCCCGGGACTTGTAATATCTCATCGTCTCCCAAAACTCGGTTGGACTAACCACTTAGGTTGGTATGACTTTTTTGTGACTTTTTTGTGTGGTGTCATGATGGACTCAGGGGTCACTGCAGTGAAATCCAACATGTTAACATAGTTTAGGACGTGTGAATAGGCTAGAATGAGAAGATGAACACGATGTGTCAGTTAAATTAAACGCACTTGTACTTTTGCCCAAGACGTGTTTGGGGCCTGATAGTTGGGGTCAATGTCTTCTATGACTATAAAGTGAGTGACTGCGTTAGCTATCTCGTCATACTTGAACATTCCACCGTGTTCACCAACTCCCTCCCGTGTCCACCAACTTCCCCTACATTAAACCTGGTTCAACTTCCGTCCCAGGTGCGCTGGCCGCCTGATAACTTGCAGGAACGAGTCTTGCATGCACAGAAATTCCGGCAGTAACTCAGATCTGTGCTGTACTCACTCTGAACGCCCAGCGCATCCACCAACTTCCTCCCTCTCGAGTCCACCCCAGATGTGCGAGCCGCCTGATAATTTGCAGCAACACGGGTCTCTCATGAATAGAAAGTCCTGCAGTAGATCAGATCCGTGCTGTACTCAAGGGCTTAAAGTATTTCAGTCTTTGGTCCACCAACTTCATAATCATGGAACAGTTGTTTATTGTGCTGCTTCTACAAGCTCCGCCAGTTCTACTAGCTCATTGAATGTACTCCGTAAACCAACACCCATCGCCCAACGGGCTTCCTTGCTCGCTAAATTCTCCCGGTATTCTTCAAGGTTCGATTCGGCCAACTCCGCCTCAGCCATGAAGTCGTTGTCGACATAACGAGCAGGTTGAATGTGTTGGTGACGGCGGGGGCGTAGGTGGGGGTATTAGGTCGACTGGCAAGCCGACAAAGATGTGCCTGTTCGCGTTGACGAGGGGCCGGCCCTGGCTGAGAGGAAGTGGGTGGACGCAGATCAGCACCCACATTCCATCCCAGTGGATCCACGTGAAACTAATCCGAATGAGCTGTGAGAGGTCCTCAGCAAGCAGGACAAAGATGCGCCCCTTCGCGTTGACGAGGGGCCGGCCCTGGCTGAGAGGAAGTTAGTGGACGGGAAGTGGGTGGACGCAGATCAGCACCCACATTCCATCCCAGTGGATCCACGTGAAGCCAATCCGGATGAGCTGTGAGAGGTCCTCGGCGAGCACGGCAAAGATGTGCCCCTTCGCGTCGACGAGGGGCCAGCCCTAGCTGAAAGGAAGTTAGTGGACGGGAAGTTAATGGACACAGTTCGGCACCCACATTCCATCCCAGTGGATCTGCGTGAAGCCAATGCGGATGAGCTGTGAGAGGGTCCTCGATGAGCACGGAAAAGATGTGCTCCTTCGCGTCGACAAGGGGCCGGCCCTGGCTGAGAGGAAGTTGGTGGACGCAGATCAGCACCCACATTCCATCCCCCCGCCGTGTGCTTGAGATATGCAGCAGGGCGTACCGCATGCCCGGCAGAGATGACCACCGCCTCTCGGATCCCTTTGGGGCGACACTGGATGTGGTTGCTGCGCGATGCGGGCACTTCAAAGCCCGCAATGACGACGGGGGCGGCACAGGGCTCCCGCTGCGCTTCTTGTTCTTCGGGGCGGAGGAGGGGTGGGACTGGCAGCTTTTGTATCAGTGGTTGCGATGGTGGTGTCCGAATCCGAGGTGTTGAGGTAAGGCTCAGAGTCCTCAGGTTCGGTGTCTTGCCGGTTGTCGGATAACGCAGATGGCAGCAGCAAACAGTGTGAGGATTGAAAAGATGGTGGCCTAGTAGAATTTGGCAAAAACGCGCCCGCTTTGCGTCTAGAGGAATATGTGAGTACGTGCCCCAGAAGTTGGTGGACAGCTGACTTTTCTAGATGCCAGGACCAAAGCATGCCTGTGAACTGCGGTTAGCGCGGTGCAAATGAACGGAGTAGATGTGAGGAATGAGTGAAAGGAGGCCTAGTGGGGGCACACACACCTCTGCAGCTTAAACACCCAGAGGCAAGCAGCCGGCGATGCGGCGCCCAATTTGAGCTCAACGCAACACACTTTCCGGGGTGAGGCAAGGAAAGGGGCTTACCGGGTCCTCTGGTTGGGTGAGGTGGTCAGGTGGTGGTGGTGGCCTTGAAGGGAGTTAGATGATTATCAACATCCAACACATGCACACGTCAACAAACAAATGTAAGCTGGACGTCGATGAGGCAGACACCGATGTCGGCTTTGAGATGGTTCTGAACGTCGCTGAGGATGGGAATGGCGCAGAGGAGGACAGACCATAGCGATGTTCATGCTGTGTATAGTACAGAGAAGTTGGTGGACACAGGAAGTTGGTGGACACAAGAAGTTGGTGGACATATCGCTCGATCTTGTACGGTATGGACGCTGTTGTACCCCTTATGATATGATCACTTGGAAATGGACCCCATTGTCAGATGCCCCACTTTTTTAGGCCATGCATTCCGGACGGTGGGCTGGCTTTTTCACAGGAAGTTGGTGGACTCCCTCCACCATGCCATGTTTTGTACGTCTCATTGAATCATGTAGAAAACAATAACATTACGATAGAATGTCAAAAGAAAATATATATATATATATATATTTTTAATAAGGTCGGGGTTGGGGGTCGGGACGGCGGGCGGGGGCGTCGGGGTGATGTGCGGGAGTGGCGGTGTGACGTGCGGGACGTGTTGTTGATGGGTGATGTGATGGGGGAGGCGGTTTGATGGCAGTGCGCACCCGTGATGGCAGTGGCGCTGGGGACGGAGTCAGCGGTGACGACGACGGCGGTGACAGGCGATGAAGACGGCGGGGAGGGCGGCGGGGAGGGCGGTGGCCGCCGTAGAGGTAGTGTCCACCACCCGCCGTAGTTGGTGGACGGCCTTGGGCGATCTCCTAAGTCCCCCACATAAGGGATATAAGAGATTCCCGTGAAATCACATTAAGCCCTCTAGTTAGAGGCTGAACCCCCCCACCTTCAGCCTCTAACTAGAGGGGTTAGTGGGGCACATTAGGTGGGCACGACTTTATAACTCTCTACGTCCAATGAATACGCACATGTATTCCGAGACAGCGTCCATCTAGGGAGCACATACGTTACAGGCGTGGGAAATTATTGCAAGGCTACATATTTTATTACTTCACAAGCCTCTCCGTACAGGTCATCCTTGCTTCCCAGTAATATTGCAGCGCACAAGAACCACTCCTCCCTCTCTACCTTCATTCTCTTCCCCCTTTCCCCTCCCCGCCTCCCTTCCGCCTGCACCAATGATATGAGAGCACTGACACGAGAACGCATATATGCCCTAGGCAAATCCACAAACACCCCCAACAGCGCCACCGTCACGGTCCGGGGCACGAATCAGAACGCGCGTAACTTGTTGCCGAATGCGCGCGAAGCCGTCCGTGAGTGCTGTGGCTGTAGAGAGAAGGCGTTCGTCAGCATGCTTTCCATGAATATGGGACGAAGTGGATGGAAGGGAGGGGATAACTGGACGTGGAACGGAGAAGAGTAGCATGCCAACGTGCACCGTGGACGACGAATTCCTCTCGCTGATTTCCCCTACCGCCCCTTCCCCACAAACAAACACTCCAGGGGTTGACAGATTTTTGGGCCCGAAACATGGCTTCCAAACATGTGTTCTGTTCAGCACAACTTTCGGAATCTGCTCAAACATGAACTGAACATAGCTGATTTTTGGATCCCCTTTGACTCCCAAATTCCAAGAATGTTCAAGCCTCTAAACGTGCCAAAACATGTAAGATGTTTGCCGTCAGTTTGGGCTGGCAAAACTCTCTGGTTTGGGGCACAAACATGCAAAATCTCATTGTTCTTCTACTGTTCTGAGCTCAAACAGGTTGATTTTTGGTTGCAGAGGTTTTGCGGAACATATCAGATTTTCTGTGAGTGTTTGGGTTCGAAAAATGGTGTATGTTTGCTGTTCAATTGGGTGCAAACATGGTTTATTTCTGGTTTGCATTTGACTTGGACACAAACAGTGAACCAAAAAGAAAACATGTTTGGAGCCGATGTTTTAATCCCAAAACAGCCATCAGCCCCGGGAGTGAAAAATGATTTGAAAGCCACTCACCATCCCCAAGCTCCCCAAGCACCGCCCTCGCGTTCGCTAAATTTGCCCCCTCCTCAGCATCCACATGGCCTGTGCCTTCGCCGTCCTTGTCACCCTTCTCACGCGCCACCCCAAGCGCGTCCTCCACCGTCTCCAGCACCCCAATCAGCACGTGCTCCTCCGAGTCTGCGCGCATCTCTCGCTGCTGTCCGCTTCCACCTCCCGCTGCGTTCATATTCGTTTTTGGATGGCATTGTACCGGCTGGACACGCAGCGGGGCGCGGAGTCGTGCTTATGGATCTTTGATGGCGACAAGGAACACGAAATACGTGGGCGGCATGAAGCGGGGAAAACCGTCTTTCTCTTTTCTGCAGGTGCGAGTGAGGCGGTAGGTGGGCGCGGGCTGCAGAGACGGATGTGTCAGCGAAGCGTGATCAAATTTCCGAAGGAGACAAAGAAAATTAAGGGTGGTGAGACGGAAGAGGAAGGGGAAGGTCGGTCATGGTACAAATGATGGGTGAGGCGACGGAGGAGGGGTCTGGATCAAGAAGCCGGGATGCAGTCAGGACGAATGGAGGCGAAGACGAAGGACAAAAGGGGAGGCCGGAAAAATAGGTAAATTGCGGCGATGGAAAGGTGAAGCAGTAGATGGAGGAAAGCACTCACCCCCGGCACACTCAACGACTATGGCACCCACCCACCCCTCCCGTTCCCTTCCCTCTTCCACCCGCACTCCCACTCCCCCCTTCACCCACCCGCCACCGGCACGGGCACAACAGCCAGTATGGCCCTCTCAAGCCGCCGCCGCTCCTCTCCCACTCCGTCCGATGTTGAGGGTAAAGGCAGCGGGACGCTCATGCTCTTCACAGCACCAGCAGCTGGCCCCGTGGCAGGCACCAAAGACGGACAAGTTGTTTGCTGCTCCCACCGGTGTCGACACAAACACGGACGGGGAGAGCGAGACGCGCGCGGAGGGCGTGGCGGGCCCAAGTTGGGGTTGTCCTGTGATTGCAATTGCTGGGAGCTTGGCTCGAAATGGCCGGTAAACTACTGCATAAGCCTCACCACCCAGAAGAAAGCAACGAGGTCTTGCCCGCCGACGACCGCTACCTCGGCGTTTGGATCAACGATGCCCAGAAGGACGACTGCAACTGGTATTTGCTGCAGGGCGCCCTCCCTTGCTTCATCATCCAGGAACTCCCCGAAGCCGAGCAGAGACACGAGGAAGCAAGCGAGAACTTCTTCCAGTGAACGGAAATACAGGGCTATGTCTATGACACCCACTCCTACGAGTACGACTGGATTGCGCTCCGCAGCCGGTACCGCTACACCAATACCGAGTACAATCTCGTCCCGCACGTTCCCGTGCCTGCCAATCCCGGAACGTGGTCCGATCTTCGAATGCAGTTAGGCCTCTCCGCTGCTCAACCTCTCCCTTTGGATTGACCTCGCAACCGAGGCTCCGCTGATGAAAAGGAGGATGATTATAGGAGGTCTGCGCTCACCTTCGCTAACCGTCGCCGGCATGGAGTTCGCCAAGAAAACTTGGGAGCTGCAGGATAAAGTGTTGCGGGCGAAAGCTGGAAGCGAGACTAACGTGCAGCCTGGAGGTGAGGTCTCCATCGACCCCGCCCGGGCTCCGTGGTTGCGCGCCCCCGAAATCATACAATCGGGACCAGGACCGTGGATGACCTTCCGGGAACATCTCGAGGATGATAGCGATGAACCCTTCATGCTACAATTGGGACAGCGCAGTGACGAACAATACCTCGGCGACGGGGATGTCATGTTCTGGGACCGCGCTCACAATCACAGGCTGATCTTCGAAGGCACGCCGGCGTTGGAGGAAGGGGCGTGGCTGACGACTAGCGCAGAGTTCGGGCAACCGGTACCTAAATGGCCGTTCAAGAAAAGGAATGACCGTGGTGGATTCAAGGATACTTCCAGATCCGAATGGATGTATCCTCATGAGAAACCGCACCCCACCAACGTGGGGAGAGTTCTAATTGCCCCCGAACCCCGTCATCTTCCCGAACTCAAGGGAGGACACTATGAGGAAGCCGCTGGAGCGTGGGCGCAAAAGGAAGACAAATCGGATGGGGTGTCTCTAGGCCCAGGCTTCGACGTCGAGATGGAGGGAGTCGAGGCTGACCACGATAATGGAAGGGAGGGAAGGAACAAGGGACTTGAACTGATCCCACCTGCCGCTCCCGACGCCAGAGCTCCTCCACCGCTGCCTAAACATTACTCGGTGTACCAGCCCTTGCTCCGAGCTACTACTCCCCAGCGTCTGGCTCTGATTGTCAACAGATCGCTGCTGAAGGCGCCCCCGCTAGTCCCTCCAGCAAGAGTCCGAAACCCGCCTTCCTCCATGAATAACGTGCTGGCCTCCTCTTCCAGCAGGCCCATGGATCAATGGGCTCCGTGAATCGGTCCAGTGTCGTCCTTGTGGAGAGCCCTGCCGCTACCTGAAGTTTCCAGACCCTCCGCACCTTCCTTCGGTGACCGAAGTTACCCGGTACGCCGACTCTTGAGTCCTACACATCGAGATCGTTCGAGATCTCCGCGACAGAGATATGCAAGAGCTCTTCAACCTCGCTCGCGTTCCAGTTCTCGCTACGCTCCAAGGTCGCGATCCCTGGGCCGACGCCCTCGAACTCCTCCCCGACCGCCGCGTTCAACTACGAAGTACGGCTACAACCGACACAGCTACTCGCGTTCCCTGAGCCGAGAACGACCCCGAGCCTACTCCCGATCGCGTTCTCGAAGTCCGGATCGGCGCCGCCTTCGTTCTTATCCACGGAGGTCCCTATCGCCGCGAGGGCCACAAACGAGGTGAAGAATCCGTTCCCCGGTTCCAGTTCGTGGAAGATGTACCCCGCCCGCAATCACGACGGTCTCGAGAGTCCTCCCGGTCGGACTCCCCTCGACGTGAACGAGCACCAAGTTGCGACGTGCGGACGGCAAACCTTCCGCCAACCATGGACGTCGATCGAGCTCCGAGTCTACTGACTCGACTGCGAACTGCTTCACCCGAGGCCTCCTCAAGCCTGCTTCGAAGGCTGGAACCAGTTACCAACGTTGAGATGCCCCTGGTCTCCGTCTATCAAAGACTTGATGTTCCCCTCGAAGAGCGCATCAGAGAAGTAAAGGAACGCAGGAAACGTCAGCACAAACGTGCCGAGAGACGCGTGAATCGCGAAGCTAGGGAGGCTGCGGCGAGGCGGGAGAAGGAGGAAAGGATTCTCCAAGTGGCGTTGCTTCAAGACGCAGCGGCCCAACCCGCGCCCGCGCTTGCGCCGGAAGAACCGTACGAAGAACCGCCTTACCCTGAAGACTTCTACTCGTAACGACTATTGCTCAATACACTCAGACTGGGGGGCACTGTGACGGACCGGTCAAATAATGTAATTATTCTGTATATACTTGTAGTTTGATCGCATTGTTTGTAGTAGTTAGTTGTTGATGCTGATAGGAATCAGATCATCTTTACCGCACACCACATACCTCAAGTGCTCAACTCGAGTCAACAGGGCGCGTGCGCCACACTTCGGGGCTGGGCATCCCCTCAGCAACTTCAGCCCCCCCCTAGGTCTAGGGAATCCGCCGTCGGATGACAGCGAGCTAATCACGAAGAGGTTGGAGATCCGCTTAGGACGTGATCTCACCTCAACGCCACGGGCTCTGCTTGAGCCAGCAAACTCGGACGTTGTCGTGCTACGCGCACTCCATCCTCGGTCTTCAATCCACAAGAAGAGCTTCGTCTGAAGCACAACCCTTTCACACCGAACCTCCATACACCACAATGAAAGAAACTTAACCAGTAACTGCAAGAACCTTTGAAGAAAACTTGCACTTGAACTCGAATGTCTTGGCTTTTGAGCTTGAGATATACACCAGACTTGATCTTAGGCTTGATATTGTAGAAATTGTGTCATTGCCCTGTGGTAAAGAGGACAGGTGGGTTATAAGTGGCTAAGGTAGGCACAATAATTCTATGGCTTTTATACATTCCACCTCCCCTCGGGGGGGGCGCATTGGTCATCCCAACGATGCTTAGTGATCTCATTCCCATGGTTTGCCAAGCTCTGTTGCTCGCACATTCTACCATATTCCAACAGATATACTCTTCACATCGAGGCTCGAGGAAGAAGTGCTTGGGGGTAGCTTGAGCTTGATAATTTGAGATTGAGATTGAGTTAAGCTGTATCCTTGAGTTGCGTGAGTTTGAGAGCTTTACAGGCCAGTCCTTGGCGGTGAATTAATGTTTTGAAATTTTCAAAGTTTAAGCTTGACTTGAAGCGTAGCATAATTTGCACCCCGGGTACGGCCGTCCTACATTGAAGCCATCATTGAACTGGGGGGAAAAAGGGAGGGGAAGGCAAAGGGCAGGCACTGAATTGCGGAGAAAGACATGGAGGGAGAGGAAAAGAAGGTGTCAATGACATCAACCAAGTTGGCTGAGCACGTGCGGAAAACTCGCGGTGTCTCTGAGATAAAATTAGAAAACTCTACTGCATTTCGAGACATTTCGACCATCCCCACACGAGACCTGAGAGTATGCTGTGAAGGGCTCGCACTGTCTTGACGTGGCTCGATGGAAATTGGTAGATATCAAGATTCTCATCAATATCTCTCCTTCCCTCAATCAGGCTCTAGCCGGCTCGGCACTGTTTTCACTGGGGTTCATGATTCAGACTTTGCTGTGTAATGCTACCTACCTACCTACCTACCTACCTACCTACCTCCACGGAATTGATTGCTGATAGTTTAGGCTGGGCTGTTTACCAGAATTTGGTTTGATGGGAATTTCAAAACAAGAACAAGCAACTTTTACTCACCTGCATTTGGTCATTGCAATGTCCCAATGACAGAGGAGAGGAGTGTTTGATGGCAATTCCAAAGAAGGACAAGCAAGCTTTGAATTCATCAATCTCACCTGATCATCCTTCATTGGGAATCTAGATTGATACTTTCAAGACATATGGATTCGCTTTACAATGTACTTCCAGCTATTAAATACAAACAAATAAGCAAGTTGGAGTTCTTTAAAGAAGTGCTCATCAGAGGGATAAGCCTGGGGTATTGTCAGGGGGAGACCGTGATGACTATCAATGAAATACACTGGTACTGAGGTCTACTATTTGGTGTTTGATGATCAGCGCCGGCACATCAATGGCAAGCAAATGGCGATCAATTCGGCATCACATCATTGCCATTCGCGTCCTTGGACACATTCACAACGCCGCGTGCATGGGGCCTTTCTTTTGGATGAAATAGTAGTTGGATAGGCATGGGACCCTCTCAGCACCTGGGGAAATGAAACTGTATACGTAGTTTCATGATATAACGTGGTACATTTAGTCTGAAATCTTTTCCCACTTGAGTTCCATGGTTGCAAGAGGTTTCGGAACCATAAGAGTCTTTAACAAAGTAAATTTGCCCACATTATACTCAGAAAACACTTTAAACAAGTTATTTGATGCCGATTGATCACTGCGTGATGGCCAGTGATTTGCCACTTTGATCATCAACAACCAAACAGTAGACCGCAGTACCTCCGCATTTTAACGTTAATTTTAACCGTACCCCCCTGGGTATTGTCAGGGAGAGGGGGGAAGGGGGCTACTGTCCTCCCTGGGGTTGTGCCGGTGCCATGCTCATTGAGCAGCCTGGCAATGTCAAGGTGACCGTTCCTCGATGCAACATGCAGCGCAGTCTGGCCATCTTCGTCAGGTAAGTTGACAGATGCATTGTGTTCAATGAGCAGCCTTGCAATGTTGAGGTGACCCTTGCTCGATGCAAGATGCAGTGCAGTCCGGCTATATTTGTTGACTAAGTCAACAGATGCATTGTGTTCAATGAGCAGCCTTGCAATGTTGAGGTGACCCTTGCTCGATGCAAGATGCAGTGCAGTCCAGCCATATTTGTCAACTAAGTCGACAGATGCATTGTGTTCAATGAGCAGCCTTGCAATGTCGAGGTGACCGTTCCTCGATGCAACATGCAGCGCAGTCTGGTCATCTTTGTTACCCAAGTCGACAGATGCATAGTGTTCAATGAGCAGCCTGGCAATGTCAAGGTGGGTGTTCCTTGACGCAAGATGCAGCGCAGTCTGGCCATCTTCGTCAGGTAAGTTGACAGATGCATTGTGTTCAATGAGCAGCCTTGCAATGTCGAGGTGACCATTGTTCGATGCAAGATGCAGTGCAGTCCAGCCATGTTCTTCAACTACGTCGACAGATGCATTGTGTTCAATGAGCAGCCTTGCAATGTCGAGGTGACCGTTCCTCAATGCAAGATGCAGCGCAGTCTGACCATATTTGTCAATTAAGTTGACAGATGCATTGCATTCAATGAGCAGCCTTGCAATGTCCAGATCACCATCGCTCGACGCACGATGCAGCCGAGTCTCACCATATTTGGCAACTGAGTCGACAGATGCATTGTGTTCAATAAACAGCCTTGCAATGTCGAGGTGACCGTAGCTCAACGCAAGATGCAGTGCAGTCTTGCCATATTTGTCACCTAGGTTGACAGATGCATTGTGTTCAATGAGCAGCCTTGCAATGTCGAGGTGACCGTAGCTCAACGCAAGATGCAGTGCAGTCTGGCCATCTTTGTCAACTGAGTTGACAGATGCATTGTGTTCAATGAGCAGCCTTGCAATGTTAAGATGATGGTTGGTCAACGCAAGATGCAGCACAGTCTGGCCATAGTTGTCAACTAAGTTGACAGATGCGTTGTGTTCAATGAGCAACCTGGCAATGTCAAGGTGACCGTTCCTTGATGCAAGATGCAGCGCAGTCTGGCCATATTTGTTGACTAAGTTGACAGATGCATTGTGTTCAATGAGCAGCCTTACAATGTGGAGGTGACCGTAGCTCAACGCAAGATGCAGCGCAGTCTTGCCATATCTGTCACCTAGGTTGACAGATGCATAGTGTTCAATGAGCAGCCTGGCAATGTCAAGGTGACCGTTCCTTGACGCAAGATGCAGCGCAGTCTGGCCATCTTCGTCAGGTAAGTTGACAGATGCATTGTGTTCAATGAGCAGCCTTGCAATGTCGAGGTGACCATTGTTCAATGCAAGATGCAGTGCAGTCCAGCCATGTTCTTCAACTACGTCGACAGATGCATTGTGTTCAATGAGCAGCCTTGCAATATCGAGGTGACCGTTCCTCAATGCAAGATGCAGCGCAGTCCAGCCATATTTGTCACCTAAGTCGACAGATGCATTGTGTTCAATGAGCAGCCTTGCAATATCGAGGTGACCGTTCCTCAATGCAAGATGCAGCGCAGTCCAGCCATATTTGTCACCTAAGTCGACAGATGCATAGTGTTCAATGAGCAGCCTGGCAATGTCAAGGTGACCGTTCCTTGACGCAAGATGCAGCGCAGTCTGGCCATCTTCGTCAGGTAAGTTGACAGATGCATTGTGTTCAATGAGCAGCCTTGCAATGTCGAGGTGACCATTGTTCGATGCAAGATGCAGTGCAGTCCAGCCATGTTCTTCAACTACGTCGACAGATGCATTGTGTTCAATGAGCAGCCTTGCAATGTCGAGGTGACCATTGTTCGATGCAAGATGCAGTGCAGTCCAGCCATGTTCTTCAACTACGTCGACAGATGCATTGTGTTCAATGAGCAGCCTTGCAATGTCGAGGTGACCGTTCCTCAATGCAAGATGCAGCGCAGTCTGACCATATTTGTCAATTAAGTTGACAGATGCATTGCATTCAATGAGCAGCCTTGCAATGTCCAGATCACCATCGCTCGACGCACGATGCAGCCGAGTCTCACCATATTTGGCAACTGAGTCGACAGATGCATTGTGTTCAATAAACAGCCTTGCAATGTCGAGATGACCGTAGCTCAACGCAAGATGCAGTGCAGTCTGGCCATCTTTGTCAACTGAGTTGACAGATGCATTGTGTTCAATGAGCAGCCTTGCAATGTTAAGATGATGGTTGGTCAACGCAAGATGCAGCACAGTCTGGCCATAGTTGTCAACTAAGTTGACAGATGCGTTGTGTTCAATGAGCAACCTGGCAATGTCAAGGTGACCGTTCCTTGACGCAAGATGCAGCGCAGTCTGGCCATATTTGTTGACTAAGTCGACAGATGCATTGTGTTCAATGAGCAGCCTTACAATGTGGAGGTGACCGTAGCTCAACGCAAGATGCAGCGCAGTCTTGCCATATTTGTCACCTAGGTTGACAGATGCATTGAGTTCAATGAGCAGCCTTGCAACGTCGAGGTGACCGTAGCTCAACGCAAGATGTAGTGCAGTCTGGCCACCTTTGTCAACTAAGTCGACAGATGCATTGTGTTCAATGAGCAGCCTTGCAATCTCGAGGTGACCCTTCCTCGATGCAAGATGCAGCGCAGTCTGACCATCTTCCTCAACTGAGTCAACAAATGCATTGTGTTCAATGAGCAGCGACCGTACTCCCTTAATGTACCCCAATGCAGAACACATGCACACTGCAGGTGATGTGGGTTCATCCCACATATGTCTACGATACCGACCCACATTATGCAATCGGTGCAAAGCAGCATGTTGACTGCTTCCATCTTCCAGCAGACACATTGTTGAGGGAAGTAGTGCATCCTGGTCCTGATCATCACAGAGCCGCAGGTGATGGAACCAATATTTTGCTGCATACCCTGCAATCGGGTAGTGTTGGACTGTTTCCTTGGTCATTGAATGTTGAGGCTCTGCAAAGAGGAGGAGATAGCGGACACAGGTTTGGGTAATAAACCTGTGGGAGACATATGTCTCCAGGTCAATAATTCTGCCAAATTCTTGACGGAATTTCGTGGAAAGGATATAATCCTTGACAGATGAATGTGCAAAGGCAATTGTCGGCCTAGACCAACTATACTCCTTCGCATCTTTGATGATGATCAGACCCTCCAACAACTTGAAGTTGTCACAATTGTCCAGACGTCTTTTTGGATAGTAAGTAGATTTTGCTGGGTCAGAAAAGTCGAATGCAGGGGCATCTAGGCGGAAAGAAATAGTGTCTGCTAGCTCATCTGATGTGACCTGTCTGGCAGAAAACACAAGCCACCGAAAAATTGCTTGAATGAAAGCTGATTTGAGAGAAGCTTTTGCCCGGGTTAAGAAACGACTGTAAATCCAGAACAGATCAGACGGAAGGGCTGTGAGGGTCTCCTGCCACTCGTCCTCATAACAATGCTTGAGCTCAATGAGGAGACATGCAGCCATGCGGAACCTGGATATGCAAGTCAGTTTGAGGACAAATTATGGGGTGATGAGAGCACTGACATTCCGTTGCTCTTCTGCACAATCTGCTCTGTGACCTCTTTAGCCGATTTGTCATCCCTAATCCAATTTCTAGCCCCAGGAACTTTGCTGCTAAGGAAGGATCTGATGTCGCCCGTTGAAACTGCAGAACCAAGCTCGATGGAGGTTACATCCTTGAATGCATTTTTGAAGTCCTCATGAGGTTGACTAGTAAACAGGAGACTTGGCATCTTTTTGGAGGGTTGGCATAATCTGTGAATGAAATCGACAAGAGGCTTCCAGTTGGTCTGGTGGCATTCATCGAGCCCATCAAGGACAATATATGTCCGGTCCAATTCTGAAATTAAATTGTCAAGGACTTCTTGGAGATGGGTGTACTGTGGCTGTATAGTTCCATTTCCTAGGGTTTTATATAGCTGATAAAGAGAGCTATAAGGAGAGGGTAACCGTCCAGAGAGCTGCCAGATGATAGAGCGTAACATGAGGTCCATGTGCTGCCTCTCATTCCTAAAATCAAAATAGAAGAATGCAACTGCAGTCCGGTCAGGACAGCCCACGGTGATGTTTTCAATCACTGTTGAGCTGTCTCAATTGTCAGTGGCAAATTAATGTTATGTATGTAGTAGTAATACAAATCACCTTAGTACACTCTTTCCGGTACCAGCTACAAACAATTATTAGACATGGAATCAGGAATTGGAATTGAATAAAATTAGCTTACAGATGCCTTTGATCCATAAAGAGCTGGCTGTGGTCTTCCATTTGATGAATCGGCTATCACCTAAGAACCAGCTCCCAGTGACTCCATGACGAAGTTTCTGCAGCTCATGCTGTCTGTCCTTTGTAGTAGGAGGAGACTCCAGCCACTTGTACAGAACTTCTTCGAGTCTAGACATAATTCAGCTTCAAATATCGACCTCAGGAATTTCATTAACCCTTGACCCTGGTTCACACTGCCGTTGTTGAGAAACGAGTTTGGGAAAAGGAAGAAGGGACACTTAACCGACATACATTGTCACATTGGGGCCCTCCCCTTTACCTCCCTTGCCACCGATGCCAGCATTTCCATGGGCCTCTCCACCCGAGCCGCCGTGGCCCCCTGGGGACAAGATATCATGATGCTGACATCCCAGTTAAGTTTCCTACGCACCGCCAATAGAGAATCGGGCACCAAAGGTCTTGACTTCAAGTTCATTGCCCTCACTAGACATGGTCAGAATGTATTGTTATATCACTGATCAGGCCCGATCTTCTGTAGGGGAGAATACTATGTGAGCCAAAAGGGAAGATTAGACAGCAGAAAGAGCCGGCACAGAAAGGATGTATACCTTCGCAGTAGACGTGGAGGGGGAAGACAAGAGTGGTTACGCTGAGCGCCTCCATCAATCAGCCTTTTGACATTTTGATTGTCAGTTAGTTGTTCGGGGTTGTCAGGTTGCGGCCCACCTGACAACCTCGAAAATCTCTAAATTAGCAGTAGAAAAGTGTTTTGAATAGTTCCAAAACAATGTGAAACTGTGCTAAAAGTCTTCTAACTTGAAGCACACCACAATTGTTTTTTGACGAAAGCCAAATTTTGGCCTCGCAGAGGCTCGAGCTGTCGAGGTTGTTCAGAAGATTACATAGGGTTGTGAGGTTGTGAGGTTGCGCCGATTTTGGTGGGGGTAGCGAGGTTGTACAACCTGACAACCAAAAATGTCAAAAGTCTGATGAGTCGTGATGAACAACGATGAGCGTCCGAGCGGACCGAGCCTTCCTGACCGGCGACTACGGAAAAGCCGGTATGTCAACGACTGAAATCCGTGAAAATCGGGCTAGTTACTGGTAGATTCGTCAGCGAAATAATAAATTCCCAAAAAGGAAAGAAGGAAAGGAACAAAGAGGAAAGGGAAGGAGAGCTTTCATCATCCTCTGTGGTTTTTTTTCTTTTTTTGGGTAAGAAACATCATTCTTCATGCATCTGTTCGAAATATATATTTTTCGGCCTGCGGCGCCATTTTTGAGGGCCGCGGCCTTTCCCGAGAACCTGTCAAGATAATTGTGGGACATTACCTCTTTGAATCAAACGAACCGGGAACTCGTGTGTTGCCGCGGCCGGTCCCGTGGTTGATCGAAATGCTGGACCTCTCACAAAGGTGAATTCGTCGGCCCGGTTCCAATTGATGGACAACTTGCGCAAATAACGCGTCAACTTGACGCGTCGAACTTCGACCCGACAGCGACTGTATGCTTAGGTGGGGCAATTTCAGACCGCTTATAAGTGAGCTTTACTTAGCCTGATTTTGGACGTGTTTAGCCTTTTTGATGCTCTAGGACTGCTCAAATAATGACCTGTCCTCAAGTTGTGCTGGACACAGTCCCTGTTCAATGCAGTGAATGCTGGTAGACGAAGGCATATGTTGCAACTGTGTACTCAATGTTTCCACATGTGAAGTAAGATATTCTTCATCCACCTATGGTGTACTGATTTGTTCTACTAGTAACGGTATTACTTGATATCATGGAATAAAACCGTCGGGTGATTGGAACTTCTAGGCCCGAGGCCAACCATTTGGCTCAAAGAAGCTTTGCTAAAATTCAGTTTTATTACATCCAGCACCTGAAGTACAAGTCTAACCTGCAAGTTTTTTCTCTGCGGCGACTGTGAATTTATTTTAGCTGCACGGTATCGGTCAAGCACCATCACAAGTAGGACTGATCCTGAAGCTCACGTAATTTTTTCCACGCTGCAGCACCTCTTTCCTCAAGACTTTTGGGGTAAATCAATGCTTTCGCATAAAGCTATCACAACCGCATTTGGACGCGTCAGTTAACACTGCACCTCAAATCAGGCATCTCAGACTTTGGTTACGACTAAGAACTTCGGTTTTCCGTGGACTCTGCAAGTCTTGGGCTTGGGTTTTGACCTGCTGTGATATATGTCCCTGTTGCCTGCAACCTCAACCAAGGCCCAATTCACTCCCTCCTCCGCAGCATTTACATATACTAATTAATTCATCTTGTGAACAGATGCCTACAATCACACCCACTCTCCTTCACAACGTGGGTTATTTCAGCACTGCTTGGCATGTGTTCATTAATAAAACTCTCACCTCAACCCAGGACCATGAGCCTCGACCCTTCAACTTGAAATTGCATACTTGCTTTGCAATTTTCCGCAAAATTTCTGCGCCCACTAGAACTCATCCTGAACTCGCAAAGTCCAGCGGGCAAACTCAAAATGCACCTCCCAGACGTGCGAAATTAAAGCCTCCCCGTACAGGTCTTTCTCGACAGTTCTCGACGCGTCCTCGCCTAAGTCCCCATCACGTGTGCGCGTTTCTCTCACGCTGCCACACAAACTCCACGCTCTTCCTACCGTAGTACCATGGCCTCGACGCGTCCCAGTGCCACGCCCATCCGCGCCATAACTACGCTTCTGCGCAACACCGCCGCACCGCCCATCCCGTCCCTTCAGCTCTCTACGTCCCACTCGCAAAAATCATACTTCAAAGACGTTTGGCGCGGCGCATCTTCCCTTTTACTTTCGCGATTTGTGTCGGTGTTTCTTGGTGTGGCTGGCATGGAACGATGGTGTGGCTAGGATGGGGTGGGCAGAGTCATTGGCGCTGCACTGGGATTTTGGCTGGGCAGCGTGGTCCCGGTGGTGCTTGTGAGGAAGGCGTATTTGACGAGTGCGTTTGTGCCACCTTATTCTCTTTCTTTTTGAAGTAATAATATTCGACACACCTAGTAACGCACACCACCGCCCCCTCGCCCTTCCTGCTCCTCCAAAAACCTTCCTCGCTCCCTGCTCGCTGCGTACGCGCACTCTCCATGCGCTGCAGGCGCACGTATTTGGCGCGCTGGCGGTGTTGGCGGTCCATGTCGCGCTGAACCCGGCGATTCCGGTGTTTCTTCACTCGAGGTGCGTGGCGTTCCTTCAAAGAACGCGTGCCATTCGGGAGACGCTGGGACGTGGCGCGTCGTGCGTGGCGTTCTTGGGAGGCTTAGCCTCGTTGACTTGAACACCACCGCACGAGCACTGCGCAAAGAACGCGAGCCTGCCCTCTTCCTGCGCTCCTGATTTCCCTGCTCATACCCTTCCATCCTACTCTGCGCGGTCATCTTTGATAATAATACTGACTTATCTCGAGCAGAAAACACCCCTACACCCCACACCCCACCCTCCTCCTCACCACCACCACCCAGATCCTCTTCGCGGCTTTGTATGCCGTGCGCGCGACGCTCCGCGATGTGTGGGTGTGGCTATTTTCGTTTGCAGGGAGGGTGCGTTATAACTTATTTCGCCTTTCATTTTTTGCGGGGGCTTTTGTCGAGGTGGAGAGTGTTTTTTTGTTGGAGGGGAGTTGGCGGCGTGGGCGATGGAATCGCTCCTCGCGACGCCCCTCGAATGCCTGCCTTCCTTTCGGACCGCACGTTTCGCTTGCTTCGGCAGAGGCGGCGCGTTTTGGTTTTGGTTTGTGTCCAGGCCGACGCAATTCCTCCCTCCTTCCCTCCCCCCCCCCCCGCATCGTGTCGATGACGATGTACTCGTTCCCATGCCTCTTCCACCTCCGCACGGAGACGTGCGATACGGCTTAATACCTACTACCTCTTCTCCCCCTCACTCCCTTTCACCCTACCCTCACTAACCTCTTTCTTTAACAGCGCTCCCCAACCCCAACCCCGCCCTCCTCGCGCCCCCTCCTCGCGCTGCTCGCCCTCCCCCGCGCTGGTGCTCTTGTTTGTGGTGTTGCCCCGTTTTGAAGCGGGTTCCGGGAGGTGAGTCGTGTTTTTCTACTCTCCTGCGCGCGTTTTGGTTGAAGTTCTGTGCGCCGAAGCCCACGAAAAGACGGATGGGGTCGGTGTATCGCCAAGGTTTGGGATGTGCATGGGCGGGGTGGGAGAGTGCGCTGCTCGAACGATGGAGGGCATGGTGCGCGCGCGAGCGCTGCAGCTGCTCATCTAGATGTCGGCTCGGACGAGGCAGGCGTCGTCATTGGGGCTTCTCTGTGCTCGAATGCGGGCTAAGCGGCGCGTCTGGCTCTGTGCTTGAGTGCGGGCTGAGCGGCGCGCGCGTCTACGGCGTCTCTGGCGCGCGCATGGAGAGACTCGGACGGAGGTCGGGTAACGCTACACTGAGCGGCTGCGATCGCGCGTGCCGCCGAGATCGCCCGCTGACCCGCCTTTCCTTCTCCTTCTAGTCCGCCGTCTCCTTCCCTCACTAACCACCCTCCCCTCCCTTTTAGTCTCCCTCCCCCTCCGGCACACTCTACTCCGCCCCCACCTGTCCCCGCGCTCCTCTTCCGCACCCTCCCCAGCGCGTGGTTGTTGGGCGCGCAGACCGGGTGGGTGTGGGAGGGGTGTGGCGTGGCGTGTTGTGGCGTGGTGTGGGTGTGGGTCGCCGGTGAGGTGGGTTGCTCCGTTACTTGTTATTTAGTTTGGGTTTCTCAGAAGCGCGTTGGGGTTTATTTCGCCCTATTCCCCCTGATCCCGGGAGACGAAGTATGACGGGCCGTTTTGCGTCCATTCGCTTTCTTCTGCCTGTGCTGTGCGGTCTGGGGTTGGATGACGGCGCGGCGGAAGAGCGAAAGCGAGCGGATGCGGGCAGCATGTGCAGCTTCGTGCGACAGTGTGCGAGAACGGCCTCTGCCTTCGCGAGTGGCCGACGCGGGGAGCTTTTGGGCGGACGACGTGGCCCGACGTGCGTTAGGAGACGGAGACCAAGAGGAAGCCGAAGCGGTGGACGCAGTACTCGCCCTCGGCCTCGTCTCGTCGTTTGCCTCTTTGGCGTTGTTTTGTGGTGGGATTTGGGAGTTTTGCGGGGCTGTGTTTATTGCGGACGGCGTGGACGGCGAGCTGAGAATGCGGGGCGTTGGGTTTACCTCGGTCGTCATGCTCGTCGTGCTCGTTGTGCCCACACTCGGGCTCGTACCCGTGTGCTCGTTGCGTGCGGGCTTGGGGCTTGGGGCTTGGTGCATACGCTGCCCCCACTCCCTCCCCTTTTGTTCTGTGTGATTTAGCGGGGCCTGTGACGTTTTATCCTTTCGGCGGCATTTTGGGATTCTGGCGGGTCAAGGAATGCGGATGTATGAGGGTATTGCAGGTCGCTCGGACGAGCATTCGAGCTCGGGCTTGTTTCATGGCGGGATCTGGGAGTTTTTCAGTTGGGACTCTCTCGAGTACATACCGCGATTCCATTCCCGCCCCGGCTTATTGCTTCCTTTCTTTTCCTCCCTCATCCATTCTCTCCTTTATATTTATCCGCTCTTCCTGATTTACACGCGCTGACTTTCTTTTTACCACAGCCCCTGTACACGACAACCGCCCCGCGCGCGCTCACCTCGGGCATCTCCGTCGCCGCCACGCCCACGCCCGTCCCCTCTGCCTCGACGCCCGGATCGGTGTTCGTCATGCCCGCCAGAGCGTCTTCGATATTCTTGTCCGGCGCCCATGCTTCTACCTCCACGCCACCCTCAAGTGGAAGCTCAACAGAACCAACAATCTACACCACCTCGCATACGAGGCGCTCCTCCTGCTCGGCTCCTCCGACAGCCCTGCTGCCACAAAGTCGTGGAGCGAAGTGTTTGACGTGGACGGCCCGGTATAGGGCCGATTTGTCAGGGAGGCGCCAATACTGCTTGGACGCTAGTATCAGGTGCTCAAGGGCAGGGGACAGGGCTCTGCTCTCGCCTCCGCCGCCGCCGCCGCCCTCGACGCCCGCTTCAGCCTCGATAAGGTAAGCTGTCGTCTGGTCTCGTCAGTGAGGACACTGAAGGAGAACGTCCCGCGATCAGAGGAAACCTCCAAGTGCGGGTGTGTGGGGGAAGAGCCGCAGGCTCTGTAGCTCAGACGCGCTTCGCGCGTCGGACTCGCTGCGGGCGTCCGCGGGCGCTGATGTGAGCGGGAGACCGCGCTTCGCGCGGCGGCTCGACGCGTCAACGGATCAGGATGCGCCCCGAGCTACAGAGCGGCTCTGAGCGCGTGGCTGCTGGGAGGAAAACCAGCAGAGAGAAGGGAAACGCGCGCGAAGCGCGCCACCCAACTCTACTACCACACACTGACGGTACGGAAGTGGCTGAAGAGCACGAAATCGGGAAAAGGGACGGTGGGCGGGCGAGAAAAAGACGCGACAGCGAGAGGCCGGTCGTGGTAGAGCGAGAGTGACGAGTCACGCGTCACGCGTCGCGCGTCGCGCGCGCCGCGGTCACGCCTACCCCGGCCTCATCACTTACCTTATCCTCTGACAACCCCAAGCCGTTCGTACCTCACGTCGGAGTTGTCTCGGAGAATCGTATTTCCACGGTAGTGTACGTACCATGTCGTATGTAGTTTTGAATATAGTTTTTTGCCTCGATAAAACTTGGGAGTTGGGAATGGGTGGCGGTAATAATGCCGAGTAGATCTCGCGAATGCAGGGAACTGGCTCGAAAAACTTCAAAAAAAATGGGCTCCGGGCGCCGTTGAATTCGAAGCGCCGACTTGATAGCGGTTTTAATGGAAGCAGCGCGGCCTTCGCGCGAGGGGTTTTATCTGGTGGCGGCGGAATAATGGCCGACAAAGAGATTCGTTCATGAGAGAAGCCTGGACGAGCAACCCAGCCCGTCGTGGCGAAACGAGAATTTGCCAACAATATAATCTTGTACATGTGTGTGAAAGATTTGTAGGTCGGACGCAGTTAGAATTGCGAATATTTGTGGAGAATTCATGTTCGGGCGACCGAAACGAGGAAGATAGAGGGAACAAAACCTGACACAAACCTTCATTGATGTTCGTAACTAATAGAATTTAAAGGCCACAACGCGTTGAAACATGCTGGGCGAGGTCCAGGAGAACTGGCGAACGTCTCCAGGAGGCTTGCTGTCATCACCAAAAGTGTCGATCGCATCAAAGGGCTTGGCGTGCTCGGCAATCACCGTCAAGGCTTGGACGCGACACGACAGCACCATCCAAGCGCCCTCCAGCCTCAGCGCGACTGGGTCAGCCTATCCAAGGCTTGCCTAGAGCTTCCAAGCCCCTTACAAGCCTGGCTCAAGCCTTGCACTCTCCAGCCCAGGTGCCCATTGGGCGACTCAATTTTGTCCTCTGCCCGCTTTTCCACCTCACAAATTCGACTCTCTGGGTTAAAAAACCGTACTCTCTGTCTGTAGAACGATCCCTTGGCCTTCTATGATCCCCAGTTTTACCCCTCCATGGTCTCCCTTTCTGAATTCCACTGTGGCCTGACTCATGTCCTGGTTCCATCTTGGATCATCGCAGAAGTCTATCGCTGAGCTTGATTCCCTTGTGGAAGATGTCCTGCTCAAGGATGACTTTGACCAACCGCATCTAAAAAAATTCAGCACTGCTTAAGAAGATAAGTGGCTTGATGATTCTGCATCTGCGCCAGCCGCGGCGGATGACTCAACGACGCGTGATTTGGGGACAAACAGATGGTGGGCGTTATACACGTTCTTCGGGAACCGGTCAAAATATCTACGTGCGAACCTACGGCAAACGCAGACCACCATCAAGCATACTTTCCATCGGTATGATTTCTGTTCTATTCTGCGGAGTTGTTGTTTGCCCTTTCTGGCTTCCCGACAGCCTCAAGGACTTCGACCGTGGAAAAAATCGGCATCGCACCGTTCGCCGACATGCTTGCTCATCTCAGGCGCGAGCTCATGCACGCCATCTGGGACTTACTGCTGTCGCCAGACTCCATCCATGCGTACATTCACGGGACTCACGTCAATTGCTACGATGAGGTGGAGCAGATGATTCTCCCGCCCTCCATTGCGCGGCATTTCGACGGCGAGAAGGACGAAGATTATCTTTACTGTTATGTGAACTGCTTCTTGACTTTTGTCGCCGCTGTAGTGACAATTAAATTCATATCAGTTTCGTCGACCGGGAGATGTTCATGCACTATTCTCCAGATGCCGTAGGACGTCTTTGCGCGCAACCGACGATTTTCACTCCACTGGTTGATCCAGATGCGGCCGAGGAGGAGCAGCGGGTGGATGTTGGTGAAGACGAAGATGGTCAATTACCAGCGGCTCCCGAACTTGACAATGAAGAACACAGGTCAGATAGCGCGGATGAGGGGGACTACATTGGATTCAGGATCCGACCGGGGCTCGGACGCGGAGGAGGAGGATGGGATGTCGAAGAAAATGCGGCGGATGGCGGCGCCGAGGGCACAGATCAAGAACATACTGAATTTTTGGGCTATTCTGAGCTGTAATATTATTTCTTGAATTTTGAGTTTCAAACGGACAGTGTTTTACCGTCGCAAATGCCGCGCAATGATTAGTTGTTGACAAGTTTTTAATCGTGGGAATCGGCGGCACGTGATCGCGATTCGGCCTGAAAAGCCGAGGCGCCCACAGCGCGCCTCTTGTTCGCGACCACCACCATCACCATGCCCGACAGCGCTTCCGCTCCCGTCCCCGCCGCCGCTTCTGCCTCTGTCCCCACCGCCCTCACGACTGCCGCCAAAAGCAAGTACACAGAAATCTTGGGCACAGTTGGGCGCAATAGTGGAAGACGCTACGACTAGGGAAATTCTCGGCGTGGTAAGTGCGTTTCCTGAAAGCGGAGTACACTGCTCTGCTCCCTGTGCTCACTGCCACTTCTACAGTGAGGTGGAATCTTCCAAGGAACATTTGCCGGTTAATACCTCGCTCGCGCTGTGAATCCATACCTCGATGTCGGCGTAGTCGTGACATACGGCGCTGCGCGCAATTGGACTCCTGCGGCCCCGGACCCCAGCAACAGTATAGTCGTTCCCCCCTCGTACGTCGTCCGTATTCTCGCTCCCCCGACTCGCGTCTCACACCCACCACGTAGGGAACTCGACCTTCGAGTAAAACACGCGGACGCGTTCGATGCCATGCTGGCCTCAGCCCTAGGATGTTTGGCCGTCTCTACCAAGATTCAGACAGAACGCACTGCCCATCTAATCTCTTTGGTGCGTCATCGAAATCTTTCCTTCTTGGAGTCGTACTGACTGGAATATTTCAGATTCGCGCGAGCGCGAGGTCTACGCGTCGGCAAGACGCAAACGATCTGAAACACAACACTTATGTTCTCCCTGACCCCAGCAATGAATCCCTTTCGAGTGCCCGAGATGATCGCGTAAGGCGTTGTGCAGGTAATTTGCCGTCGCCGCTGTTTATTCACCTTCGTAATATTCGTTCCACATGGGGACGAACACTGCGGACTGGGATGTTCTCGACGGGCATTGGATTTCTTTAACGCGATAATGGAGCTCTTTACCGACCCCGAGGGCGCCGCGTGGGCGAAGGAAACTCCCGCTTGGTATGAAAAGTAAGTCTTATGTTTGATTCTCCGAACATTAGCTGACTTACACTCGCTGAACAAGTTTTTGGTCCGTCCTCATCCTCTACCGCCGCGGGCTGTGCGTCAAGAACACCATCATCGAGCCTAATTCCGCGCCTGCGTACACCTTTTTATTCCCTTCTCGGATCTTTACTGACATCCTGTTCCTTTATCTGGGTTCATCATTAACCTGGGGCTCGTGCTTGACGACTTATAGTGAGTGAAGTTGGTGTTTGTGACTTCCTTCTTACATAATTCTAGCTCGCTTTCGTCCTTCCTGCCTAATCGCCGTCGCCGTCGCCTTTACTAATGCAGAAGTCGTTGGTTCATTCATTTGTGGCCTTTACTGACAGCTCCTGGTAGCTTCACGCTGTCTCCAAACTCAAGTAGTTCATCGTGTTTCGCCTCAAGACACTTACTTACTATGACGCTCGCACCTCGCTTGTTGAAGCTCAACATGACGGATGCAGCGGGGCCACGACACAAGCAAGGCGATGGGCGCTGGCACCGGGCTGCTTTCTGAATGGTGGTGCGTTCATTGCGCGTGTCTCGCTTCAACCTGCGGTTTCTATCATCCTCGCCATCCAGGGGTGCCCGAGTCACGTCGCATTCCATTGCCACAATGTGTTCTTGTCCACGTCGACCCTTTCTTGCTGAGCACAATGATCTCTCTGCTTCAAGTTGTCCTCGCGCCCACTGCCTCTCAGATCCAACATGACTCGGCGGCCTTTTAAAAAGTCGTTCACTTACCGTCAGCGGAAACGTGATTCAGCGGCCCGCAAGCGATGTGTGTCCGTTCTTCCTGGAGCGCTAGCAGAGTCGTTCCATGCGCCAATTCGCTCGAGATCTAAGCGCGCGGCGCCTGGATTATGTCCATCCCATAGCAGTTTCGCGTTGCTGTCGCCGGAGTCGTTTACCATCTGTGCCAACCTGTTTCGGAGGCGCGCAAGGGGACACCCTTTGCAATTGTGCCTAATTTGATATGTTCTCCGCAGGGCCAACGCAGTCAGTCACCCCATTCCCGCGGCCCACTCGCTAGAAGTTTAACGGCCTTCAAAGATGCTTCTGCGGGTGCCATTCCATTCCAGTTGTGTTCGAGCGGAATCCTGCTTCCGGCGCGTTACGCCCGCTCAGGAGCACGCGATATTAACGTTCTGTTCTCCCTGGAATCGTTGCGCAAGTGCTCGCCAGTCATAGCTTGTTTTAGATTGCTTTTCCCTTGAGCTCATTCTTGGGCGAGCTGCAAAGGAGTCCTCTCTCAAACCAATCCAAGGGCTGGGGTATTTTTCGACTGACCAGATCCACGCTCGACATCTTGTCGGCGTCTAGCTAATCCCCGTTTAGGTTTTTTTTTCAAGTGCTCGTTTACTCCGAAACGTTGCGATCCTTCTGCCTGAATCTTTCCTTTCCCCTCTTGGCATCAGTCTAATACTAGTTCCTCTGCGCGCAGGAAAAACCAAGAGGTGAACCTCCAGCCAGTTCCTCTCCTGTTCATTCATCCGCCTCCCCCGCTTTTCGTTCGTTGTTCTCGTTTTGTTGTGGACTAATCATAAATAATCACGGCATTTCCTCCTCCCTCCCCACGTGTGCTCTCGAATGGCAACAGGCGGCAATATATATGGTGCGTGTTCATTTGGTGTTCAGCATTCCCTTTCATATTGTGCTTTTATAGAGCATGTGTTGGCATCCAACCTATTTGCCAGCGCATGCACGCAAGATGTGAGAGCGATACTCTCGCGCTATGTACTGCAGTACGGCTTGAGCAATGCGGGCGCTCCACGGTCATCCGCATCTGAGTGCCACACGGCGGAATCTTGAGTCAGACTCGGAGTTTTCTCTTTCCCTGACACATTAAGTTATGTGTTGGGCGCAAGATGCGGCGTTCTATCTTTGTACAGCGCTTGCGATGGGCTCGGACAGTAACCAAAAGCGTGAGTGGTGCATCATCATCTTGTTTCGCTTTTCCTCATCGGGTCAATTCACAGCGCTGGGGACTCAATTAAAACGGTATTTTCATTGGCCACCGTGACACTTCTGTTAGTTTGGGGATACAGACTCCGCCCGAAACAATTTAACGTATCCCATTTCGGGCTTCACACAATCTAATCTATTGTACTGCAAATAAAGCTCCACTAAACTTTGAGTATCGCCCCGCCTTTAGCGGCCGTAAAATTCAATCCAAAGATGAGGTATAAACTGTCTTTAATTGAGTTTCTGGCACAAGATCTTCCTTCTCCCGCACCTATACCAACCCGTAGTTCTCACGTTCTATGCCGTGGTCCTGCGGTTAGATCCGATATCACCGTGTTAGATATAAACATTGGCCCCGGCTTTCCTAAGCGGGACCGGCCGTGTAATCCTACCCACCTACCTACCTATCTACCTTGGTCAGCTTCCTCGAGAAGATGACGTTATTTTAGGTCTTATTTCTTGTTTCTTTAGTCCTCTTTTGACCAGCATTTTCGGTCAAAGGCAAGCTGCATATGCCGGTGAAAACAAGGTGGCTGTTTAATATATCAAGATTAGTTCATTCCATAAGATTAGTACCCTTGATAGCCCTTGGCAAATAAAAACAGCACTCAAATATCCCAGGCTTCAGAGCCTAAAAGGCTAGAATCGCTGGAGACTCACACCCCAGTGACACCGCCATCAAGATGCCCACCCAACCCACCGACACTCAAGGTCGACTGAACACGCTTATCACATGCTTCACCATTACGGTTCAAACACTAGAAATCCTTGCCAACAGTCTGCAGGCAGCTTTCTTGGGGGCCATTGCCAACACAACAAGGTCCCTATTGAAGAATATTGAGGTGAGTCATTTATAACCTTTCCATGATTGTAGCATCAATCTCATAGAAGGAACCAGACCATCAGGAGAAACAAAAGAACCTGCATCGAACTGATGGAAGGAACACATGAATTGCTCAGTGCAATTATCATTTGTCACGTCAAATCCGAGACAGATGGGGTATTGCCGCCAAGTGTATTGAATCATATAGGGAAATTCACAGAGTACTTTCTCTTTGTGAACAAGAATTGAATCACCATACTGACCACTGTCCTTCAGGACCCTCCACAAAATCCACGTCCTTGTGCAGGCCCAACAGAGTGGCAGCAAATTTAAGCAGTTATTTCGCCAGGGAGACATGGACACACTACTCAAGGATTGTAAAAATGGACTGACACAGGAGCTCCATTTTTTCCGGGTGAGCTCTCTGAGAGGCTTTATCACAGTTCATGCAAATAATCTATCCACATAGCTCACAAATACCGGTATAATGACAAATGTGTCAAAAATGGAGGCAGACGCAAAACAGAGACATCAGGAAGTACTTGATATGATCGATGGACTCTCTGATTCCGCAAGTTCTGACAGAGAATCTACGGTATGATAATTTCGAATTCACTGCCAATTTTACGAACTTCGATCCAGATGAGCAGGGTCTATTCTCTGGCTTCCAATAGGTATGTGTCCACCAATCCCGTGATAATATCATTGAGGCTTTGAAAGCTCCAAATCAATCTCAATGCTGCCATCAGAGCCCAAGATATTTCATGGCCGTGAATCAGAATTGTTTGACATCCTGCAGCTGCTGAGGATGAAAGCTTCCAGGATAGCTATTTTAGGTACAGGTGGAATGGGGAAGACCAGTCTTGCCAGAGCAGTTCTTCATCATGCAGAAGTCTCAGCACAATATACACAACATCGATATTTTGTTGCTTGTGACTCTGCAGCAAGCAAGGTTGAACTTGCAGCACTCATTGGAGCTCATTTGGGCCTCAAACCTGGCAAAGACCTTACTCAGGCAGTTATCCGGTACTTCACCACTGGTCCAACCAGCCTCTTGGTTCTCGACAACCTAGAGACAGTCTGGGAGCCCACAGAGCTACGTGGTGATATTGAGGAATTTTTATCCCTCCTCACAGATCTCAAAGACCTGGCACTGATTGTGAGTGGCAGTGCTTTATTTCTTTGACTTAACTCATGCACCATAGATTACCATGCGTGGAGCTGAAAGGCCAGCCAAAGTGCAATGGAGTCACCCATTTCTCCCTCCATTGCAACCATTGAATCATCGCGCTGCTGAACAAACATTCTTCGACATTGCTGAAGACCATCATAACCAAGAAGAAATAGATCGGCTCCTTTCATTGACAGACAACATGCCTCTTGCTATCAATCTCATTGCACATTTGGTGGATGTGGAGGGATGCTCCAGTGTATTGTCCCGCTGGGAGGCAGAGAGCACCTCTGTGATTTCGGAGGGTTATGACAAAAAATCCAACTTGGATGTGTCAATTTCACTCTCTTTATCTAGCCCCAGGATCAAAGCTGTCCCTGATGCACAAGAGCTATTAAGTCTCTTGTCAATGCTTCCGGATGGTCTTTCCGATGTTGAGCTCCTCCAGAGCAAGCTCCCAATTGAGAATATTTGGAATTGCAAAACAACATTGATTCGAACTGCTTTAGCCTATCTGGATGAGAAAAAACAACTCAAAGCATTGGTACCTATCAGGGAATATATGCGGAAAACACACCCACCTGGAAATAAGCTTGTCAAGCCTCTTTTGAAACATTTCCATGAACTACTTGAATGGCACAAGGACTTCTCTGGAACTGGAACAAATTCAGCCACAGTTGGGCAAATATCATCAAATCTGGCCAATATCCAAAGTTTACTCCGGAATGGACTCCAAAAAGGCCACCCAGACCTCACAGATAATGTTTTTAGTGCCTTGCATCTGAATCTCTTCAGCCGGCATGCCGGACGAGGGTCAATTCCTTTGCTTGGCCAGCTTCATAAAATCCTTCCACACCCCTGTAATCACCGACTTGAGGCCTCCCTTATTGCCGAGTTTTTTGATTCATACCTCTACATTGCAATTTCCAATCCGGAAACACTTGTGGCCCGGGCATTAGAACACTTTGAACACTTTGAGGATTCAGATCTTAAATGTAAGCCAACTTTTATATCTTGTACATGAAAACTGACTTAAGTGGTTTCAAGGTAAATTCTATCTCAGTGTTGCATACTATTACTTGGCACAACTCAACGGTTCTTCTGCTGCCATGCACTTTGCTAACACAGCTGTATCCTTGGCAACTTCATCTGGAAACACAAAAGGCCATTCCCAAGGATTATCACAGCTTGCATTTAATCACTGGCAGCAGGGAGATTATCCTGCAAGCCAAGCACAAGCATGTAAGGCACAGAGATTGGCCAGTATTTCTGCTGAATTATCCACTGAAGCACATGCACTTCGCATAGAAGCGATGGCCTGGACACAACTTGGTGACTACAAACAAAGTATCTCTCTCTGCACTAGAGCAAGAGAGCTTCTAGGTCTTTGTGGCATGTTTAGGGGTAACCAGGACCACAACATCATGATCTGCCAGGCACAGATCCTCCTGTTGAAGTCAGAATACTGTGAGGCACATATTATTCAAACTCAGATTCTGCAAGATTGCCCAGTGCACATGCATCCCAATCACCATGCATTTGCTTTACTGAATCTCGCAGAACTTGGCTTGTATATGAATGCTCCCAAACATGCAGTGCAACAGGATATTGAGAGAGCCAAGAAAATATTTCTCCCCTTGGAACTGAGGGTAGAGATAACAATGTGTGACATGATTCTTGCAGATCTTCACTTGAGAGAAGGAGACATTCTCACAGCAAAAGCACTTTTTATGGCATGTCTGAGAGCCGGCAACCACTCCGAAATCACATCCCATTGTTTGGAGCAGCTTGGTAACACTGGACGATGGGGTGCATCTGGTCAGATGTCCAGTTGGACAACAGTTTACCTTGCTCATTCTATCAAATTTAAAGAGAAGTTAGGAATAAACAAGGCTCTCCAGTTTCTGGGAGACATCTTCCTTGCTCAGGCCAATGAGGACACAGCTGTTAGACTGTTTACGGTTGCACTTGAGGGATTCACATATATGGATGTTCATCGCAGCAGAGCTGAATGCATGCTCCGACTCGGAGATATTGCTAAAGAACATGATGACCTGGGCAAGGCAGTGGGCTTCTGGGATGCAGCAAGGCCACTCTTTGAAAGATCATCACAGACCAAACAGATTGAAGACATTGATGAAAGGCTAGCAAGTGTCAATGAAAGTGAACTGGAGCAACACAGAAGGAATTTAGCTCACCTCATGGAGAACAATGCACCTAGTGGAATTGTGGAAGAGGCAGAGGATGATCTATCTGATACTGAGGAGGAGGAGAATCTTGGTGGAGTGAAGCCACCAGTGGACTTTGAAACTTAAGTGAGTTATGCTGCATTAGTAAAATTGTTTTATATCTATGATTCCTGTGTACTGGGTCGACTCAGTTGTATTTCTTTATTTATTACAATGTCGCTTGACGGAGATCTGAGAAGGCTTCACAAAGCGAGGCAGAACGAACTGCATCACACCAGACTAGGTGAATTGGTTGATTCAGAAAGAAATTGTTCCCGCTTCGCAGATTAGGTGTGGTCGTTTAAGTCTGGGGTATTAAGTCACATACATTCCCTTTTATGTCCAAGTAGGGACAAAAGTGACAAGCTGCCAGCGAGCTTAAAGGGAGGACTCACAGAGTTGGAGGAAGGCTGAAAGCACTGGGATGCTGCCACCAAAACATCCAGGAAGGCCAATGTGCGTATATAATTCACTTGGGTGCCGTTATCCACTGATTATTTGAACTTGGTGAGGTTATGATGAGCAATGTATGACAATACCTTCCAGAATATCTCATTGTACATGTATAGATCTTGTTCCGAAGGAAAGGAAACAGAACGCACCAATGCATGCTTGGGGTCTGGAATTACTGGGTCTAGTGTTGATTTCCGGACTGTGCACGGTGCAAAATCTGTGGGCAATAATGTCAGCCCTCAAATTTAATTGTGGGGACAAAGAGTATGGCATACAGCAGCAGTCTGATTCCAATTTCAGCGAGAACATTGAACTGACACGACACATAACTTGTGATGTATTTGAGTCGCGTATGTAAGGGATCAGACAAGGGGGAATCAAGATTAAAATTTTAGATATCAGGTCTAATCCAGATTCGAAGGTCGCCGTTTAGTCATTATACGGCTCAAATAGACGCCCAAAAGTTGAGTTCAACAGCTCTGCGTCACATCCAAGCACTAACACTTGAGGTTCAATTAACTCAGTTTTCTATACTCTCGTCTCGTCTTCCTGTGGGCTTTTTTTGGGACAGATCTTTCGTTCAATCGACAGGTCCAGACGCGTTTAAATCGCCTTTTCTGCCGGAGGTCATCCTGACAGCTTGCGGGGCGCTAAATTGAACCACAGCCATTCCACAGCTCTCGGCGTTCTCCGTACACGGTCTCGTCGCACCTCTTGCTCTTCCCCGTCATCATGCCCTCAAACATCGTCGCTGAAGCAATAACTAAAGTGGAGACTTTGTGCACGATGTGCAAACTGACACCCAGCAAGAAAGTGTATCTCCCCTTCACAGCGGTATTGGTTAAAATATGCCGTGCCGCAACCTCAGTATGTCGTCGTCCCACATGGTTGTGTCGAGCGAGTCGATCTGACCAGCGTTAAGGAGTCTCGAAGGGAGGCGGCCGAGCTGGTGGTGTTTTCTGTGAAGATGACCGAGAGTCTGGTTGAGAATGGGGTCGACCTGCAACTTCCGCCCAAAGTCCTTGAGGGGCTGGAGAAATTCGAAAGGTTTGTCTCAGTTTTCTGTTGGAATGATCGAATGTTTACCTCCGTCCAGCGCACTTGTCGCGATTCGCAGTCATGTCGAGTCCATCCCCGAGGGAAACACCAAAGCGAGGAAATTAAGACTCTCGGCTCTTGCGTTCCGTTTCAAATCGGCACGGCTCCAGGCGGATTTGAGTCGGGTGCACAAGGCTCTTGTCGGTGTACCATTTTTGTTCGCTCGCTAGTAATTCATATCTTTGCCCCCAGGTCAAAACATCGACGAAACCCAAGTCCTCCGCATCCCGAGGCGAATGTATCCTTGAGGTCGCAAGTGTCGGCATTCGACTGGCAGGCGCGGCTGTTGAGCTCCCTGTGACCAATTTTTTCAAGCCGCTGGTTGCGATAGCGGCTTCGATATGCGAGACCGCGAAGGTGGGCTTATACATATCATCGAAAATTAATTGTGAAGGAATCCTGACGCGATGGACAGGTGGTCAACAGCAATCGCGACGCCGCCATCGCGCTTGCAGAGCATGCACAGAATGTTACGAACTCTGTCGTGGGACGCGCAAATGCCGGGGACGAGAGCTCTTTGGAAGTATTGCGTGGGTGTAAATGCCCTGCCATGCAAGAGTTTAGCAATTAACACATACATCTAGCGCCCTGGACAAAGCCCAGAAATTTCTGGACGCGTTGAAGCATCGCCGCGGAGGCGTAGTTTCGTTCGTGTTAGCTGGGAAGGACAAGGAGCAGTTTGCGCGCTTGAATTTCGCGCTTGACCGTGCGCTGGAGGTGTTCACCGTGCGCTATTCTGCGCCTCAAGTATAATCCCATATTTATTGTTTATTGCCCTCCACGGAGTTCTCAAGTCATGAAAACCATTCGCACCCATTCGGAGGACCTGGCCACGATTAAGGCTACGGTGACTTCAGTAGAGCACGTTATGAAGGTATGTCTTTCGACAATACCGGGACACACCGCTAATTGGGACATGCAGTTGGCTGACATGGATCAGCCGGGAGGCGCCCGCGCTACAGCTTTCGTTCCGATTTTATCCAGCAATGCCAAGCTCACTTTTTTTTTTTTAGATCCCCGAAGTTGCATGGGGACTGAACTTAAATTTGCAGATTTGATGCAGTCCTTCTGACTCCATATGTCTTTTCCTATGGCCTTATTTAAAGCTTTGTCAATATACCGGGCAGCACTGATAACTGCCCCCCCGCCAACGCCCGACGCTACACTGGTAAATTTATTCTGACATTGATGTATAATCGGGCGAGAAATCGGTTTTGATATACTTACGGGTTTTAGACCTGAGGCCTGATCTTCGGCGGCTCGGTACTTCAAACCACACGAGTGCTCGAGGGCGACTCGGAGCTCCCAGTGTATCATTGTCATCAACGTGCACACGGTGTAATTGGTGACCACTCTGAACTCTGACTACAAGAAATTTAACACAATAAATCTCGCTCCAAAATTCTTTCATCCCTGTGGGTGCAGAATAGGACACATAAAGCCTTTGTGGACTATGGTGGTCATCCTGGCCCAATCAAATGGGGACATGTAGTGTTACGCAGTGGGAAGGGGTTCGATTCCCCTCGAAGGCATAATCGAGGTTGTTTCATTTTTTATTGCCTCTGTTTCTTCTCCTCGGATCTCGCCACGCAGACGATGAAATGAGAAAATCTCATACCCATACCACAAATCTCAGCACTTCGACGCGTCGTCGCGTAACTCCCCATCACGTGTGCGCGTTCCTCTCACGCTGCCACACTCCGCGCTCTTCCTTCCACCTGACGCGCCCCAATGCCACACCCGTCCGCGCCATAACCACGCCCCTCTACAGCACCGCCGCCCCACCCGTCCCGCCGCCCTCCGCCCTCTGTATCCCACTCGCAAAAAATGTTCTTCAAAGACGTCTGGCACGGCGCATCTCCCCGTTTACCTTCGCGATCTGTGTTGGTGTCTCGGTGGTGTGGTTGGGCTAGATCGATGGGGGTGGGGAGATTAATAGGCGTGGCACTGGGATTTTGGATGGGTAGTGCCGGTGGTGCTTGTGCGGAAGGTGACGAGTGCGTGCATTGATTCCTTTAAAAAATGCTAATACTAATATTCGACCCCAGTAACGCACACCACCGCCCCCTCGCCCTTCCTCCTCCTCCGAAAGTCCTTCCTCGCCCCCGACCCGCTCCGTACGCGCGCCCTCCATGCGTTGCAGACCCACGTCATTGATGCGCTCGCGGTGTTGGCGGTACATGTGGCGCTGGATCCTGCGATCCCGGTGTTTATTCAGTCGAGGTGCGTGGCGTTCCTTGTGTGGTTTTTGAGGATACATTTATTGTCGGTACGGAGTTCCTCTTCAAGTTACTACAGATAATGGGTCTGAAGTAGCCGCGGCTTTCGAACAGTTAATGAAGAAAATGGGGGTCCCACATATTAAAATCTCACCTTACAACAAACATGGCAATGGAGTGGTAGAACAAGGACATTTTATCCTGCGGGAAGCGCTAGTCAAAGCATGTCGGGGCCAACTAAACAAATGGCCAGACGTACTAAGCGAAGTGGTATTTGTGGACCGCGTAACAGTCAGCAAAGTAACTGGATTTTCACCTTATCAACTCCTTCACGCCACCGACCCTATTCTTCCTTTCAATTTAACAGAGGCCGCATTTATGGTAGAAGGGTTTCAGGTTGGGATGTCTACTGAAGAACTGCTGGCTTTACGAGCACGTCAACTAAAGAAACATGATCAGGACATTAAAAGAGCTTCGGATACTCTGAAGGCCGCTCGATTCAAGTCCAAGGAGCAATTCGACATCAGGAAAAAAGTTTTTGGTACGTCGCTGTCGCTTGAAATCCGTTGTTCCGGTAGCCCCTGTAGCCCTGCGCTCTTGCTCCGTTGCCTCTCGTAGCTCTCGTAGCTCCGGTAACCATGGGCCGAGATCCGTAGCACCTGATAGCCGTATGTGCGCGGATTAGTAGCGCCGAGTAATCAGCAGATTTTTCTTTGGTCGCCCGCAGAGGCCCGAAGTCGGCCACGGTGTTGGAATGCATATTTCGTCGAGAGTTGGCCCGAAGAGCACATTTGAGAACAGGCAACTTCTTCTGGTAAACTGCCGGAAAATAACAAGTCCGCGACGCACGTGCGGATTGCGTGATTGTTTGACAACCAAACAAGCGTTGGTCGCTCGCCTTTCTTCCTTTCCCCCAATCTTCCCCTTCTCCCCTGGCCTTCAGGTCACCCGTTAACACCTCGACAGCGTCCATTCTCCGTTTCCTTCAAACCCATAGTGCCGCCGCCCCGCCCTCGACGTGTCGGCTACAGCGCCGCCTTTTCTGCCATCGTGAGGCTCGCGCTGGCCATAGCGTCTTCATTCCTCTGGGCGGTCCTTGCCCAATACCACATACCCCGCCCTCTCTGCCGTCTTCCCCGCCGCGCGCGAGCACGCACACATCCTTACGACCGTTGCCAACGTGATCTTAGTCTCCCGCCCCGCATTGACTTCCCGATGTCATCCGGAGTTGCAAACGTTCTCGTCCGCTAGCACACCCTCAACCGCGCCTACAGGATTTGTCATCAAGCTATCCTCAACTGCAAACTTCTCAAGGCGCAAGCCACCCGCAATTCGATCAAACGGGGGACCACCAACCAGCTCGCAAGATTCGTATTCAATGACCCTCAAGTCCTATACTCTCATGTCGATTTTGTGTTTGCTCCCTCAACTATCTATGTATCTGGCCCTTCCTTAAATCACCTCAAGTGTCCTTCCCCGTATTGGTTCTGCTATACGCCCAAATGTCAGCGGCATCACACCCTGCCCGTGTGGGGCGCGCAGCCCGGGTGGCGAGCTGTTTGACCTCGGTGTGTCTTATGTCTTTTAATTTTCTATGTGTTTACTTCTCTCTATTAGGGCATCGTAGGTTGTTGCGCTCGTCGAGTCCTCTCGCTCGCGAGTGGCTATTGTATAATTTCTGTATTCAATATCATGTCTGTAGTCTGCATGTTAATAAATGCGCCTTTTTCTGCATTTACTGTCCGTGGTATTATAAGCTATTGCAAGTTACTTGGCACTATGGGGCGGCTACCTGAGCATACTGCCTGGGGTACTGAGTGCTACGGGAGAGCTACGGGAGAGCTACGGAGATCTTAGTGATGGCTATGAGATGCTATCAGATCTTGGCGCGGAGCTATGGGCGACTACCATAAGGGGGACTTGTCTACGGGGTTACCACAGGTATTTGGGCTACAGAGCGCGACGTACTCATGTCGTTTTTTCCTGATGGAGAAGAGGTTTATTCGGAAGTTACAAAAAGAAAGTTATAAGCTGGGTGAGATGGTTTTAATGAGAAATTCACGCACAGAAACAACACTGGATAGGAAAACCAAACCACAATACTTAGGACCATACGAGGTAGAACGAAAGACTCGAGGAGGTTTGTACATCTTGAACGAATTGGATGGGACTCCGTATCCTCAGAATAATGTTGCTGCTTTCAGATTGTTGCCGTACATCACCCGAGACCATTGGTTCATGAAGACTGGTTGGTTGGGGGAGGATGAGGAAGATGAGGAACAGGATGAAGAACGCCACGCATAAAACCATGCAGAAAATCTAAAATTAACGACAACATAGACAACGACAAATCTCCGTCACTTCCCTGCTTCTCAGCTCTGACTCCCATGGGCCGACTACAGTATTCGAGAGTCCAGGAGCAACAAAACCTTTTATTTCAACAAGCACAACAGGATTCGTATGGCAAAGCTGCCCGAACTTTCTATGGATTTACCACCGACCCCACCGTATCTTTTTGTCGGCGACGAATAGATCCCGCTGTAGGACGAGCAGTGGAAACTCTACCTATTCAGTTGCATCCAGCACCCCAGCAGCACAATTCAAGTAGCGCATCTTCCTTGGCCTTTCATCATCCCAGTCTCACCCATTTAATCGACTGGGATCATGATACACCAGCCTTGGGACCAGCACACTTTCCGCAACAGCATCTTTCAGGTGCCGAGGCTCAAGTTTTTATTCCTCCAGGAATTTTTCGTACAACATTTTTACTCGGCAACCGGCCTTCAGTTTAACCCCAAACATTTTAGCTCCATTATTCACGCCATTGCAGGTCCCTTTTTCCCTACAAACCGAGGTTTTACACGTGCCCGTGCTCTTCGCCGATGCAAATTCAGCCGAAACAACAGTAACACTCTGATATGCGATTTTAGCGCCCAGCATTCCAGGAATGCTACGGGCACACCGCATTATTCAATTAACTCATGGCGACACACGCAGAGTTCGTTTAATGCACAACCATGGTTCATCAGCCGAGAAACCAGGGTGTGTTGTTATCGAAGCAGAATACGAGTCGGATGGTGAATTTCAGAGGAAGATTTTGTTGGCCGCTAATTATTTGGTCGACTCCACGTTCGAAGAAGAACTAATTCCTGAATGGCAATACGTCGGGGACCAGATAACATACAATCTCCTCGACCGCATCTCCTTCCTTCGCCCATTACCCGCCAACTATGGAGTTTCCATATTAAACTATTACCAAATTTCGATGCCGTACGACACTCCGAATTTGACACCGCCCACTACTCCGGAGGACAGTGAAGATCAATTGGATAATGAAGACGAGGAGCAGAGCGAATAAAAATGGGCATGTACGGCCAAATTTACCCGCCCTGTTGGCAGAGCTGAGACTTTTTGTTAGCTAAATCAGAAAAGGACCGATCAAAACACGAGGTATGCACCAGAGGGACGGAGAAGATGTGATCCCCGTTATACACAATTCTATCATGTACTTTTAGCTTGCCATCTCAAGAATCCGCATTCATTCATCGCTCAGCATCCAAGGGATTGGAATAAGAAGACAGGTGGCCGCCTGAACATCCGAACCGATCTCTTCCAGAAACCACCCCACATTCTTTACTTAAAAATGCCACTCATGACTTTATGAACTCGCTCTATCCGCCTCCTCCCCACCATCTTTACCACCGCCCATGACCAGCCAGTTTCCACCCAGACCGTATAACTCAGATCTGCCTACCCTCCAACTCGAGGATTATGGAGGTGTAATTGATAGCAAAGCATCATGGGGAGACACTGTGGCAATTACACCGCGTTTCTGAGTCGTCAACTTGGGACATCGCACACGCCTTTCCACAGGATTAAAAGTCTACACCACGACCGGAGCGTTAAGCGTGCAGGTCTTCCTATCAACAAACTATGAACCGACTCATGACGAATCGGGAGATGTTGTCGTCCGTGCCCGATGCTACCTCGGTGGCCCAGCCGCCATTGCCCTGCTTATCCCGGAGGCTTTCGTTGATATACCCATCTCCGAGTATCGCAATCCAACAGTGGTTGGGGAATACGACACAGTGTTTATCCGGCCTCCCTCCAACCTGCATTACACCCTTCCTCAACACTATGATGGCGGTGTAGTATGGGGAAGACTAGCGCCAGGAGCCAGTCTTGGACTATTAAAGGTAGAGATTGGAACAATGCCAAGGCTTAGGATGCTCGGGTTGATACGTTAAAGAATGAAGGAGGAGGAGAAAGGAAAGTCACCAACACTCATGCGGGGATTTTATGGCATATCTAACCAGCAATACAGATCATATTACTCGCTCGCTTCATATCTCAACAGCGGCCACTATCAACCAAGATAGGGACATTGCAGCAGTAGGGGAAGGCGACATTGGAGCAGTTCAGTTAGGAACGGAGAAAAATTGTAGATTTTTGAAAAACAATAACGTGCTTGTACAACCCCGACGTAAAAAGCCATGCCACATTTTCCTTTCTAAAAATCAGGGATGAGGGGAAATTAAAAATGGAATACAAGAGCCTACGAAGCGATAAAACGTTCCACTCAGAAAGAAGAATCTGGGAGAAATAAATAAATTTAGGATCAAAGCGTCAGCAGATATGCACCTTTTAAAAAGGGACCGAGGAAGAACCATACAAGTCAAATCCAATCTTCATGCTGCGTCCTGCTCAAGTTTTGGGTCTTTTACGCAAAGATAGCCAGGAGGCCCTACCCCACATGCCGTTGCGTATGAAGAGAGTACCTGCAGGTCAACAAGACAGTGAGTACTTTGTAGAGAAAAACTCGAAGGTGTACCTTATTACTCTTAGTAAAAACAATTGGAGTGGTTGGCATGGATCAGAGTTACCAGTACCCTCATAATAGACACCGTGGGCAAAGACCCGGGCACATGGACATCATGTGCCTTAAATGCACATGCATCGCACATGCACCGCAGACGGGATGCACAAAGAAAAAAATACTTGGTCCCTTTGTTTTCCTTTGTGCGCCCCCTCTGCGGCGCATGTGCGACGGATGTGCATTTAAGGCACATGAAAACCATGTGCCTGGGTCTTTGCCCCCGGTGAGACAACCTCCGGACTTTCTCTGTCTCAAGGTAGAGGGAGGGCGCATCTCGTTGGGAACCCAGCTATGGAGTCGCAGCGCCATTCACGAGAAAATGACAGTGGAAACCGTAATGTGGATTGACAAAACTTCCAACATGGCAGTTATCCAATGCTCGGGCTCACAAAATAGCATTTGTCTTGCCATCCCCTTCTGGGCAATCTATTGGGTGGCGACGCCGTTTGAAATCCCAAACAGGTGAGAAATAAATCTGTCAAAAAGATTGACTACAGGACTGAAAAAGATTATTAATTACTTTAGAAAAATGGCGCTCACAACAATCTTGAATAAAGCACAGTAGGAAAGTTCCCAGATGCATTCCAGATGACCCGAGTAGCAGAGATCAGTTGTAAAGCTAAAAATGGGTACAAAAGTTAAAAATCCAACGGAGAACGTCTGTGAACAAGTGGAAGCAGCTCAATAATTGCTTAAGCGGTCAGGGTAAGAAGCAGAGCCGCTCAACTTGCAACCACCATGACCCTACCTTTCCCGACTCGCTCTCCCTTCAGTATACGCTCAGACTCTCGGAGCTTTGAAAGCCCTCAAGCAAGATCATTCAATAGAACCAGTTTCGTCGACCTCCAGGTAAAAGAAAACTTTGTAGTGCGAACTTCATCACCCGAACTCATGAAAAAGGAAAAATTGCAGGAAGAACCCGAATTGGAGCTCACCAGCCGTATCCGCAGCCGTTCTCCGTCCTTTGACGACATCAGATACTTGCGACGCCTTCGGGAGATTCACGAGACTCCGTTCATCGAATTTCGTGCCCCGCCTTATACTTCAGACCCAGAAGGAACGAACGAGGTAGAGCTGGATGATGAGCGCCAGGAAACCACAGTACGCTATAGCATGGCGTTCAGTCAGTCTTCTCCCATCTTTGAAGGAATTACCCCATACGACATCATTTCTCATTCCGACCCGACCATCCCATCATCATCATCATCATCATCGTTCATTTTATTAAGCTGTATGGGGGCCGGTAATGGCTATGACAGCGGTGCGCTAGTGGGTGCGTTTGTATCTACGGGTGGTTGTTTGGTACGTATTTTTGTAGGTAACAAAGAGAAAGAGAAATGAGGATGTCGCGTCGCGGTAAAGTTTCGTATGTAAGTAGTCTAAATCTAAGGGTGTGGTTATCGCAGCGGGGGTTTGGTATCGCATGGTGATTTTATGTGAGGGTTGGGTCTTTGAATTATTATCTATGTATAGTAGGAGAGAGAGAGAAACAGAGAAGAGAGAGAAGGAAAGAGGAATAAATAAATAAATAAATAACATACGCGGCTTGGTCACTTGAATCGGCCCGTCGCTTCCACGAACGCGGCCATCGGTTTCAGGAGTTTGGGGCTGGTAAGGAGCGGCGAGAGGTGTAGGGATTCGTAGAGACCGATTTCCCGGCACGCCGTATGTAGGGGCTGGCGGAGCGGTTCCCACCGCGGGCATTCCAGGAGGTAATGTGCGCGCGTCTCATTTGCCGCGCCGCATGCTTCGCACCTCGGGGAGTCCACTACACCGATCTTGTGTCGATAGGCGTTGAGTGGTGACGCGTCGGTTCGGAGTTGGGCGATGGCGGACGAGGCTTTGCGCGGGAGCGAGTCGGATTTATAGAGGGAGCGGGGGATAAGGGAAGGCGGGGAGCGGTCGATCTTACGCAGTGATTCACTGGTCGTAGACTTCTTCCAGCGCGCGTTCCACTCGTCCAGCGTCTGTAGATGGATCTTGCGGCGAACCGTTGTGAGGGATACAAAAAGTGCGGGGTCCGGCTCCATCTCCGTCGCACTTTTTGCCGCCTCGTCCGCCTACTCGTTCCCCTCAGTCCCGATGTGCGCCGGCGTCCAGAGGTTGACAATGGAAAGGTGCGGTACCGCCTTCAGCGCCTCACGCACCATCCCATCGTACTGGACCGCCCGGTATTGGCCCGAGCGCGGTACGGTGGAGGTAATGCCGCGAAGTGCCGCCTGCGAATCCGCCACGCATAGTATGTGTGCGTTCCCGGTCTCCAGCGCCCTCTCCGTCGCCCTCACCAGGCCCTCCATCTCCCCTTCGCACACCTGCCCCTCCCCCAGCGGCACCACGATCCTCTCCCTCTCCCTTCCGCCTGCCACTCTCACCGCCGCTCCCCCTGCTCTCCCTTCCATCAGCGACCCATCGGTATACCACGTCGCCACCCTCCACTCGATCGTCCCTCAGCGCCAGTTCCAGGGCGCGTAGCGCGTTGTCCTTGTCCGGTATGAGTGTTGTCACTGGGAGTGCTCGATTCCACGGTGGCGCGTAGACGGGCATGATCGGCTCCATCCCGAGCGTTGTATCGAAGGGTGCGGCTGACTCCTCCTCCCCCACCACCCGAGAGACATTACGCTTTCGGATCCGTTGGCCACGCGCTGGGACTGTGGCTGGCCAACGTATTCCCGGGATGCGTTCGACCATATGTAGGATCGAGCCGAGTTTGGGGTTTGTGGGCGGGGTTGCGATCGCGTCCGCGACGAGAGCGCTGAGTTGGTGAGTGCGAGGGAGGGTGAGGTACGACGACACCACCTGCAGTGCTACGCGTTCCGCTCGCAGTTGGGCAGGCAAGATCGCCGCCTCTATCTCCAGAGCCGCCAGCGCCGCCGTCTTGTACCCACCCGTGATGCACTTTGCCGCGGACTTGTTGATCCTGTCGAGGGGTTTAAAGACGGAGTGGTGGAGGGGAAGGAACGATGCAACACCGTAGTCGGCGCAGGGAAGAACCGTGGCCCTCACCAGGTCCCGGATAAGTGTCGGCTTCATTCCCCACGTCGAGTGCATGACCGCTATGGACGCGTTCAGCGTCCTCGCCGCCGACGCTGCCCTTGCTGCAATATGGGCCTTCCCGTCCAGGTGTTTGTCGAGCACCATCCCCACCCACTTCACCGTCGGCGCTGGCATAATGATTTGTTCACCGAATCGCACCCCGAACGCCAAGTAGTCCTTCCTGCCGCTCGTGACATGCAGCAAGTCAGTCTTCTCCTCCTCGAATCTTGCCTCGTCCTCCTCCTCCCACTCCTTCGCTGCCTTTGCCGCCCTCTCCAGCGTCGCAACATTTTGAAGGATGGATTTACTCGCCGTCGAACAGTGGACGTCGTCCAAGAACCCTCCCCTCCACATTGGGTTCTTCACCACCAACCCGAGCGCCGCGAGCCGCTTGAGGAGCCGGTTAATGACCAGCAGGAAGAGGATTACCGACAGCGCTGAACCCTGCGGGGCGCTGCGCTCCGTGCACCGGAACGTCACGGTCCTCTTCCCGTCGATCACCACCGTCACTCGGTGCCCGTCGAGAAACGACAGCACCCAGTGGATCGTGGCACGCGCGTACCCCAGCGCCGCCATCTCCTCCACGATCACTCGGTGGCTAACCCCGTTGAACGCCCCCTTCAAGTCGTAGCACATCATCGAGACCACCATGCCCGCATCCATGCATACCCGCGCCTGGTGTATGAATGCGTCCACCGCCTGCTGTGTGCTGCGTCCTGGCCGCCCCCCGTACTGCTCTTCCTGCAGATGGCCTAGCGTCTCCGCCTCGTGAGATATTCGTTTTGCGACTAGGCGCTCGAGGGGTTTGGCGAGGGTTTCACCATGGTGTTCGACGGGTCGATAGGACTTGGGATTCGTCTTGTCCTTTTTGGCGGGTTTAGGCGTCGGGAGTGCGTCCGAGGATTTGAGGCGGCTAGGGACGAGGCCGAGTTTGACCGATGATTTGAAGAGTTGGTAGACCCAGGCAGAGATCACCGGCCACCCACGTCAGACGAAACCTATCTGGATTCCATGGGAGTCGGGGGCCTTCCACCGGTCGCCCGTCCATATGACGCTGTGCACCTCCTCCTCCGTCACCTCCTCGTGCTGCCGCTCGTCCTGGATCTCCAGCTCCCCCACCACTCTCCTGCGCCACTCCGCGCGCCCCCTTTCCCACTCCGCCACCTCTTCTTGTCCTTCATTTCGCTCGCCATTAATTACGGCGCCGCCTTCATGTGTGACTCGTGCGATTGTGTTAGCGCGGATCCATGGCAGCAGGATAATGAAAAGGACTCGCCTCGCGGGGGTAGTCGCTGACGACGTCACCCCCGTTGAGGCTTTGCGTGAAGGCGCATTGCCTATGTTTCGCTCGTCTCTTCGCTCCCCCTGCGTCGCCCCGTCTTGTCCTCCTTCGCCTCGTCTGTCATCGTTCACAGCATCGTATTCGTGAGCAACTCGTACGACGGTGTTAGCGCGGATCTAAGGTAGCCAGATTGTGAATAGGACTCGCCTCGCGGGGGTAGTCGCTGGCGACTTAACCCCCGTTGAGGCTTCGCGTGGAGTCGCGTTGCCTGTGTCTCGATCTTCTCTATTTTCTCCCGTTTGCCCGTCCGCCCCCGCCATCTCGATATCCACCCCCCTCGCTCCTCCTCCCCTCCTCCCGTTCCCCCCGCTCGTCCCTGTGTTCCTCCCCCCCTTCTCTCCGTCCTCCCCCAACTCCGTCTCCGCGTCCCCCACCTTCTCGCCGTCCTTCTTCTCGCTCCCGGCATCGTGTGTTTGTTCGACTCGTGAAGTGTTATTAGCGGATATCCAAGGAAATAGGATATGGAATAGGACGCGCCTCGCGGGGGGAATCGCGCACGATTTCGCCCCCGTTGAGGCCTCACGCGCAGGCGCGTTGCCTTTATCACCACTCCCCAGTTCCTCGATCTCATCCCCGAACCATGCCCTCCCCAGGATCCTCCCCCGCCGCTCGTGGCTCACAGCTACCTCCCCCGAGACCAGATCCACAAGTGACGGGAATACCGAGCGGGGTCGGAGACGGAGGCGCTCCAAGGCGTCGAAGATGCTGGTGCGATCGAGCTCCTGAATGAACCCGCGCCACTCCATCTCCTCCGCCGTTGCTAGTCCTCGGTAATACGCCCGCCGACTGTCGCGCATCCTCTCCCAGTTTGACACCACCTGGACCCGCTTAAAACGGCGCTCTGCTCTTGATAGTGCCGCTCGAAGCTCGCCCAGATCCTTGCTCCACCAGCGCCTGCCATATTTGGACGGGCGGCAGCGCGGGGTGGATTCGCCCACCGCAGTTATGATGGCGCGGCAGAGGATCTCGCACCCGTAGCTGTAGCTTTTAGTGTAACAACATGGACACAGCCAGTAATACCATTGTCTAAAACCCTGGCGCGGCAGAGGATCTCGCACCCGTAGCTGTAGCTTTTAGTGTAACGACATGGACACAGCCAGTAATACCATTGTCTAAAACCCTGGACCTAGCCACCCGCTTGCTAGAGATGTTTCCCCTGCCATTTTGTGCACTTTCAAGCCTTCTGCGGCTTTTCCCGTGATACCAATGAGGACATGTCCTGACAAAAAAGTGACAAAATATTTATTTCACTTCTGATTCGGGCCAAGATCAACTTTGACCGAAATTTTCGCGTTGTTTCTCTGATCTCCTTGATCATCTGACAGTTGATTGAATTAGGTACAGACACTATCTAATCGAACGGACAATTGACACCTGTCAAATGAAATGCCATCAAAGCTCGTCCTCTGCACTGAAGTATTAGCGCGCCTTGCTTGAGAACAAAGAAGAACATACCCCGCGAAAACAATGAGACCAGATTTATGTCATCCTCCTCCGATGCAACCACGGAGCCGATGGTCTCCTCTGCGGACATGCTAAGTTGTTGCTTGTAGAAGTCAGCCAATTCGTCGTAGAGTGCGGCTTGCTTCGCCGCGTAAGCAACCTTTCCCAGCTGCGTCGGGGCCGAAATGTCATCCATCGACACTGTGACGTCCCCCTTCTTCCCCCAGTCCTCGGCCTGCCAACGAAGATAGCGCACCACGCGCCGCATCTCCTCGCGGAGTAACATTACCTCTTCCTCCCATCGAGTCTTGCGCGCCTTGGCGCGGGACCATTCAACACGGAGAGCTAGGGGCAGAAGATTAGGGGGGTACAATCAGCCTTCCAAGTAGAGTGACTCACATTCATGTAGACTCTCCTCCTCCTTGTCCAAAGCACCCGGCGCGGACCAAATCCACGACAACGTCTTATTCTCGGAAGGAGCGTTGCGTGATTGACGGCCGTGTTTCCCTGCACCCAGTCGCGCCAGCTTCGCCCTGGCCGACGAATCACTCTCTTTCTCCTCGCCCGCCAACGTCAGATCCGACTGGCGCATCTTCTTCAAATGAGGTGCATAGTCGTTGCCCTTGAGGACATGCAGCGCTCGCCGGGCCTGGCTGTACTTCTTGTGATGTTGGGTGACTCGACCGCCGACCCGCGCGATTAGCGTCTGGGATCGCGTGGATCCTACTTGGCCCGTAACATGCTCGTTCCGGAAAATGATGAGGTGTCCCTTTGAATGAAGAAGCGACCGCACCGTGGCCAGGGCGTCACCGCACTGAGCTTCGCGCAGTCGGGCCTCCATATCCGGCAGTCCGGCCTGACATCCACTAACGCGCTCGGCGCTTGACAGTGCGGAGGGCAGAAACAGACTGACGTCCTCCGCCTTCGGGGGTGCGGTGTCCTCGTCTCGCTCAGCCTCCTCCCCCTGCAGTGCACGAATAGCCCCTGGCGTATAAACGCGCTGGAGGTTGCGGTATCGGTTGAGCTTCGACATGAAGCTCAGACGATGCTCGTTGACCTTGCCCTCTCGGTCTACTGTCAATGTATCTCCTGCGAGCTCAGCTTTGATTCGACGCCTGAAGGACTCGCTCATCAGTTTAGGACTCAAGAACGAGGGACGACTGCACACGTACTGCGCCGCCTCCAGCTGCAGTCCGGCCGCCAGAAAGGCGGTGGCACTCGTTCCATGCAACGGCGATTTACCCGTCCCAGCGTCGGCCTCCTCCTCCTTCCGCAGCTGCAGTCGGATGTCTGCCTCCGAGGGACCATCTGTTCACGAAAGCGCTCAATAACCGCGCAAACCACGCCGCAGGCATGCTTACCGTGACCACTAAGGACATATGGGTTGCTGCCCGAGCGGTCCTTGAGCCAGTTGTCGATGCGGAGCTGCCAATCCTCCCTCACCTCGGGGAGGATGGTTTTATTGATCTCCTTGAACGACGCGACCTGTACGTCGCGTTCTGCGAGTGCTACAACCAGCTTGCGTCGCAGTATGTCGACTGCATTTGAATAATTAGCGTACTCCGTGACACCACACCATACTAAAGCTTACCACAGCCGAGGTTCTTCAAAAAGTTATGTGCGTCTATCTTGTCCTCGAGCGTGTCAGCCCGATTACCCAGCCCCATCTCCTTGGTGTGAAAGGCGGAAGGGTTTAGATCTGCCCAAAGGCGCTCTACGCCCTCGCCGTCACTCCGCCCAACTCCGGGCAGGAAACTCAAAGAAAACTCGTTCGCACAGGCCTTGTTATGTGCGGACGCGTGCCACACGGGAAGGCCGCACTTCACGAAGATCTTGTCCAGGGCCAGTTGCAGCGGCTTCGGTAAACGCTCTATTCGACCGGCCAAGTTCTTGTGCCATTGACAAGCGATATCGTAGGAAATTGTGAGCTCGTCCAAGTCGAAGCCCTGCAAGGCCGACATTAGTACGAAATCCATATTGGCGTAGCTGTGAGAGCGTAGGTCAGTATCACAAAACCGTGTTCTGTTCTGTTCAATTGCCGACGTACCGCTCTCCCTTTTGGAGGTCACCCAATCCATTTGGGCGCATGCACTCATGACGTGCGCAAACACAGCCCCCAACCCCTGAGACTCGCAACCCGGTCGTGTTCCGTGTGTCCTTCTGCATCAACGCCGCGAATGCAATACATGTAGAGATCTGCCGCAGAGTGTCAATCGAGAAAGCCCAGCCGACCTAATGTGGGCGCTTACATCTTTTTCAGCGACGTGCTTCCGGAGATGCTTCCGATATGCGACAGGCTCTACAAATGCGCCCCATCCAGGCCCCAGTGAAGGGTCCCAGTGTTCGTTTGTCCGAATGCGATTTTTTAGTTTGAAGTTGGCGTCGAGGGCCAAAATGAGTCTGTAAATGAAGCTAACGTCGATGAGCCCTCGTTCTCGGAACGTACGCATGATAACATACCGAAATTTGGGGTCGACATCACGGAAGTTCTCCGGAATATTACGATGTTTGTGGGGACATGGCCAGCATTTAACTAGGCATTCACCAGGCCCCGTCTCCGCTAAGCCACCTGCGTTATGTCCCATTCCGGCCCGGCGTACCCGTGCCAAGAAAGCCCATTGACGCGACATCCTTAAGAACGCTTTGTATCGATCCTGTGGTATTCACGTTAGGAAATCTTCATTTAAGATCTGAAAGGAGGATTTACAGGAACGCGGCGGATCCCGCTCGATGCGACAGCGTCAGTTTTGCGTTCCAGGGCTGCAATGAAGTCGTAGGCATTGAGGTTTCCACCAACGTTCATGAGGCGGTACAGGTCCAGCACAGAGAACGTCGCCACCGTGTCGGGGTCGGTTTTCGACGCCGGGTACCAGTCGTTGCGTAAGAATTGACACAGATTGTTGGCGTGCTTGGACGTCGAGCATGCGCAGAAGGTGTATGAGATCTTGTGGATTCCCGACTCATGGACAACAACGAGTGTGCGCACGGTGGCTTCAGGGAATCGGCAGCGGAACCCGCCATGCCCGAGCTGATAAACGAGACCGAGGGCCCGTAACGTTGTCTTCTTCCAGAAGCGTCCACCCCACACCTTCGAAACAGGATCAGATGGTGAGCGCTGGACGATGGGGGCATTGTACTGACCTCGAGGAAATGCAGAGGCATTGTTTGATGCCGTTGGACACAGCAGTCGCGGCACTGAAGAAACTGACCGCAGTCCCCACATCTGTAGCATGGCGTGAATGTCGCCGCCGAGGCGGCGAGTGGACACTCGCAAATCGCACACGCTTGGTGGCGCGTCCAGTCCCCCAATCCGGCGCGCCGCAGTAGCTCGTCCGAGAACAGTTGTTGAACCTCAGGGAATTCTGACATGGGGTCATCCTAGGTAAAATAATAGGTGTCAGTATCTGCGTCGTATCAGAATTTACTACTTACTGAGCTGGCATACGCTTTGCGTTTGGCACTCGAGCTCAGAGCGGTCGGCACAGCCGACACTGTGTCCACTGCAGCGCTGTAACTATAATCAGCATCGTCCACAGGTATCCATTCCGCCAGATTATCATTCAGGTTTTCGGGGAGGAGTCGAAGTCGCCTCTTCTTATGTGCAACGTTATGGAGCCGTTCTGTCCGCCGTAATCCGTCGTCTGAGATTAAGATTCCCCGATCCGCAGTGACTCCATTGCGGTCCTCGCCATCAACACCGAACTCAGTGTCGATAAGCTGCGAGCGCGGCGTGGGTCCAGTCATGGCGAGTGAACGGAAAGTAAGCGTCAACAGCCAGGCGACGGGGAAGATGGGAGAGAAAGAGCTCAGAACACAAGCACATCTTGAACGTTTTGAAGCGTATCAAATTTGAATAAAATATTGTAATTTGTGTAGTGAAGTGCAATGAAGTGGAAGGAGAACGACGCGGTGTTTGGCTTTGTTAGAATCACACGCTATCGCCCTCTGGCCCGCCGACCCGGGAACTTGGAAGTAACTGTAAACTAGAAAGAAGTGCTACTGGAATCTCTGGCTCCCTCCTGGCAACGCGGAACTACAACACTTTGAACGTGCTACAGACCCCCGGGCAATTCAAGGCGGAGACGAACCACCCATTCCGTTTTATCTGCTGCAGATTCGACCTCGACACGCCTTCGCTGTTTGTGCAGCGACAAAACCTCACGTGAATGCGCTGACGCCCCCCCATACTGAGTACGAGCAACGACGAGATACTGTCAGGGCTAGGACACGTCTTACCGCCATGGCCCATCTGGTAAACAAATCCCTGTTGCCGTAACGTGGTGGGCTCCCAGTAATGGCCATTCCAACTCTACGACAAGGGAAAGGTTTAGTTCGAGTCACAAAAGAGACCATTGACTGACCTTCAGCATGTGGAGGGGTGCAGCCGCGTGGGCCGTAATGCAGCAGTCTTGGCATACTGGTCCGTCACCACACTCGTCGCACAAGACTGTACGTAGCGGTAATACGGTCCCCGCTGCTGCAATTACCGTATCACAGGCCCCACAGAGCGTAGGGTATTTCTCTGACAGTTTCGAGCTCCGGAAGGTGACCTGCTTCCACTCGCCACGGGCCGCCGTCCATTCCTACAATGGAAAGTGTGTAAGCCCGATAATCCAAAATCAAAGAAGAACTGACGAGCAGAAGATGCTTCTGGTGGTAAACGTGGATTGTATGGCAGCAAGTCTCGCACTCAAGATTATCGCAGTTGATACAGCGGAAAACACGGCCGGAATCCTCGGCGCCATTTCCAAGAGGCACAGAACAATGCTCGCATTTGCCAGTAAGCTCGGGATAACCTAGGGAAAGGAGATTCATCAATCTTCTTTCAAGAAATCTGCAGATGGAAAATACACTTGCCTCCAGATGCTGTGTCGTCCACGTCGGGGGCCTCTGCTAATTCGGACCCTGTGATGCGAGGTCAGTCACTGTCTATTTGAGTTAAATATGTAATAACTTGCCTTCCACGACGCCGACACCAGCAATGAAGGCCGCCTCGATCACGCTGTCGTCGTGGGAGTCGTCGGCAAGTTCATCCACTTCCTCGTTCGATTCTGCGGAGTCGTTTATTGCGGAGAGGGAGAGCGGCATGGTTGCCTGAGTGAGAGGGAAAGCTGGGGAAAACTCGCGCAACTTAATAAACCAGGTCGTAAGTATTTGTGGGTAGATCCTACCCTTCCACGCTCCCGTATTAGCGTCTCTTCCGGTTTTATCCCAACTTTCCCTCACTATCCCCGTCGACCCATTATTCACCGCCGCGCCCACATTCCGTATAGATAGGCGACGCGTAGGTCTCGCGTAGTGAACTTATTGATGTATCTTAAAATTTTAATACTATGTAACTTGGTTTTACCTGCCGTTCTCAGTTTATGCAGACGCCCGAATGGTATGGCAAGCTGGGATTTGAACTGAAATCCCCTCCCTCAAATTTATCCCGCGGGACTTAAAACACTGTAGATCAGCTTCTTTTCGCCAATCAAGTCGTCCGCGTTGGGCCGCGATGTTACTCCCCGTGTTACTCCCCCCGTTTCTCCCTGTAACTCCATCATCCTTCTTTTTTCTTTTTTTTTTCATTGCAACGCGCTATTCCTTTAGGAATGATCCAGGAACACAGGTGCTATAGGTACGGCTAGATACACAAAGGGCCCGGTCTCGTCACAATTTTGCCGTCAAATTCTGAATCATATGTTAGCAAAGACGCAAGTCAGATAGTAAATGACGCTCGCCTCATGGCAGGGGCACTTGCAGCGATAGAGGCAGCTGCGATCGTACGAAACAAACGAGCCGTCAATAGCGGAGAGGGGAAGGCGGTGCCAAAGCGCAGACATGATGAGCCAGTCGATATTGGTGAACGCCTCCCCGCGGCGGAGGCAGTGGGCAGGGGGTCGGCCAAGCTCCTGGCGGGGGGGGTCAGCGGGCCCAAGTTCACGTGGAAGTCCCATGGGCGGCAGCTGAAAGATGGGCTGCCGGCCCCCACTGGCTATTTCGCGGTGCATGCTGATTTCGGGTAGTCCAGGCGAATACCAATTGCGTTGTTCGATCAGTTCCCCGCTCGTGTGAATGGGCGTCCCGGCAAAGGGCTCGTCGTAATGGAGCATGTTATTTTTTCTGGAAACGAATCAATAACGCGTTCAGGCGAGACATAAGACAACTTCACATCAACGTCGCAAGCTTATCCGTCTCTGAAATCAAGGATGGGAGCTGGTCTTTCAGCAAAGGAACATAAAGAACAAGGTCGCGGCCTGAGGGGGACACATTAGATGCACATATAGAGGATAGTAAAGTGTGCCCGACAGAGGTTGTCTTCCATCTTGGGGGGTAGATCTACGCGGCGTAAAACCAAGAGTGATACCTGTGAAACGATCGTCAACGCGAGTTTATATCAGAAGAACCCTATCCCCGATTGAAAGCCAACTTTTTACTTATCCGTCCCGTGGTTTCACGTCGTCCGACAGAGTCCGACGATGGCTCCGGAAAAAAACAGATGGATGTACCTAGGGGCACGTAATGAGATCTACATGGGATAGATAAATTTCAAAAGTCGACAACAAACCTTTGCTCCCATTCACCATGTATTTACCTACCTGGTCGCGGTATACAGTGCCTCGCCGCGGGGAAATCGTGCCCCTGCAGCAGTCCTTCGTCGATATCCTTGCTTCTGAGCTCCGCTTTCGCCAACGTCAACGCCATAACCTGGAGCTAGAGTGTATGCGACTGGATCGGCAGGAGAAAGGCGAAGTTGTGGAGAAGACACCTGTCGGCATGCTCTCCCTCAGCGAAAGCGACAGCGATTCAGAGGATGAAACTGACCTGGACTATACCCTCCCCGGCGGCGGTCCGATCGAAACCGGTGTTAGGGAATATCTGCTTCGTCCCCGCCCCCGCCCTCCCCTCGCGGACATCACTCCCATTCCCCCCGTTCATACGGAAAGCAGCATCGCGGCGTTGGGCTTTCGCGCTGTTAATTGCGATCAGTATGTGCAGCCTTTTGTCGCAGGAGAACCCAGCTTTAACTGACCATTGTCTAATAGGATGCGCATTTTCGCCGATGTCAACAGTCGCATCGGGGGAGTCTTCTTCCCTCCGGTCGACAACAACCTTTGGGACGAGACCATCCGCAGGGCGGCGCATACCATGTGGGTGGCGAGTTTGCATCTTGACCGCGCCAGATTGGACGGCGACAGTATTCGCTCTGGGATTGACTATGATCCAAACTTGAAGGTACGCAGTCTTCAGGTCGACGCGTGTCAGGTGTTGATTCATTTCTTACCCTCAAGCGTCCACGCAGAATCGACCGACAGCATACCCTCAGCAATCTTGTCGTACTCGCGACATTGAGGTACTCGCCGGCCATTCAAGAAATCACTTCGTTTCAAAACGGTAAGTCATATGTATATATTCCTCTCTTGAAAACAAGCTTACCATGACGCACCACCCAGCAATGCTGCACCAGGTGGCCCCGCGTCTTTGGGCTGACGCCAACGAAGCCATCGAAGAGGTCATACGCAATGATTGTGACCTACATGCACCCATGAAGCAGACCGACTTCGGAGCCCACCAGTTGAGCGCTGTTAGGGAGAACCTAACGACTTGAAGTGGCATAGCGGATCCGCCAAAATCGAAACCGCCAATTGGAATTCCGCCCCGGGGCTAATCTAATCAGATGGCGACTGCTATAAGAAGATTGAGCAGGAAAATCAATCTCTCATTTTTCCCCCTGCATCTACGACCTCAAATCAATAAAAAGTTATAAAAGTGAGCCTTTCTGTAATCGCAATGATACCGGACATTGAATATCACTCCTATATAGCCCTGTATGCCTCGCGGCAATCCGCCTACTCGTCGCCCCCGACCTGTCGGCACAGCAGACAATCCTTTCCTCGTGGATGAAAACGGACGTGTGGTCCTCACCCTTTCAAGCACGTCCCACTTGAGATTCAGACCTATCGAGCCTACCTGACCACTCTCCACAGCAGGCCCTCGCCGCGCGCGTCGGGTTCGCCATATCAGTCCCTCTTATCGTGTCAATACTAGTCGACCGCAGCCACCTCCGTCCCCCTCTTTGGCACGCACCCGTATCCGCCGTAGACCCCCGCCGTGGACGCCTTGGTGCGCGCGCCCCTCGGGACGAAGATAATCCGCTTGAGCCCACCCTATACCTCGACGCTATCCGCCCTCCCGTCCAATTGGCAGACGACGCTGACCTCCAATGCGTCATCTGTTTCCACGTCAAGTCTCACCCAGTCAAGTATGTCTTTTATTTTTCCTCCGAGTTGTTTACTTAGAATGCGATAGGGCTGCCTGTAATCACTCGTACTGCTTCGTCTGCATCCGACAGTGGTTGCAGGTCCAGTGGAACTGCCCTTCCTGCCGCGCCACCATGTTCTCGCCACCGATCCCCGACGACGACACGGCTAAGGCGGTTGCCCTCGCTCATCCGGAGTGGAAGGATCGCAGCACCGTCACTCACGCTTGGGACGGCTTGACTTTCCCCACGAAGTTCCCTCTTTTTGACAGTCCTTAGTTAGTTGCCTTGATCGTCTACATTCTGTACCCTACGTAGTTCCTTTGCAGAATCGACTCGTTGGGAACAGATGGGATTGAAACGCAAATAAAATATATATATCTTTCTAATTAAATAATACCTAGTAGTTCCAGCCAGGAGAAATTGGGGCCTGGGGGTCAGACGTGTTCTCCTCCTTGTCATCGTCGTCACTGTCTGACGCCACAGCGGCCTGGCGCCGGCGCCTCGCCTTCCGCAGCTCGTGGATGTGTGCCCTGCGGCGTTTGTCGTCCTCATCATCATCTTCGTCGTCGTCCGCATCCGACTGGGCAACTGGCAGGGCATGCTTCTTAACGTGGGGGCGCCCTTTGCGCCGCCTGCGCTCGAATTTTAAACACTTTTTTTCAAAACTGCGTCGGAGCTTCGCTTCGAACGCCAATAGGCCGTATTTATTACCGAACTCCCTGAAAAACGGTTAAAACACGAAGGGCAGTATGAAAGGAAAAGAAGAGGAGGGACTTACTCAATTCTTTTACAGCGCGCAGAGGCAAGCATATCAGTGCGATTTCTGTAACAATGAATCAAGACTAGGTTCAACCCGGAAGATGGAAGACTAACTTCTCTCGGTAGCGTGCACGGGCTTCACGGGCGCGTACCTTGGACGCCTCTTGTTCCTCCGCCGGCGCAGACTTGAGTTTCAGACGATAGCTATGCGCAGTTTTAGGCATGTAGGGTTCAGACGACTAAAACTGAGACATACCGAGCCATACGCACGCGCGTTTTCTCTCTTGCCTCTTGTTTTTTCCTCTCTCTGTGCGCAACAGCTGAAAAACCGGAAGGACAGTGTGAATTTGGGACTTACAGCAATTGATGCTGGGTAAGCTGAACGGGCAGAGGTTCGGGAGAGTCTCGGACAGCAAAGGGAAACATATTCGAGGTTGAGGAGTTGGATGTAGAGGCCCTAAGGTCAGATTGGTGTGAGCGCATGGTGGAGATGGTCAAAGAGCACCCGTTCAGACGCCAATCAACGAGCATTGATGTCCATCAAAACCCCTGCGGGCACAAACTACAGAGACTCCAGCACTTAGATCATGGTCTAAAATAATGAAACGACGGGATAATTGTTTTACTATTGTTTTCTACCAGATAACGCGTGAAAAACGCGTTAAAATGTAACCAGCCGCGAGAAATGTGATGCAGCGACGTCAGCGAATAACGAGGACCTTTGGCACGACTGAGGTGGAGATGCCTGCAGGTAAAAAAGTCATACATTCAAGTTATATTTGCACCAACACCTAGGGTCTTTTCTTCAACGATTAACATTCTTACCGAGTCGGAATACCAACTTGTCCAATTTTTGCACTACTGCACCATCCTCAGCCCTAGAAGCCTGCAGTACCTGGAAATGGCTCAAAGTATATTGGGGTAGCCTTTACCCATATTCTCGCTCCGCTTGGCGACGCGTCCGCGGCCATGTTGCAAGATACAAGGTCCCATCAATTTTCGCGTTCATCGTGTTTCTAGCATTACTGCAAGTCAAAGAGTGGCCGAGGCTGGTGCTTGTTGTAGTCAAGAGGGTCGTAGGAGTATACTCAATTGAATTATGCAAAAGAATTGAGCCTTTTGCAAAATGGGTACATGAAACAAGTCGAAACCCAAACTGAAATTCAGATGTAAACATGGAACTCAACTGTTAAGACGATTTTCGAGCGAGTTACACCCCATCAAACCCACCTTTAATTATATAGTATAATTCCCGATGGTGTACATTTTTTATCTTCAATACAGCAGTATTCCTTAGTCGAATAAACAGTGTTTCGCTGCCTAGGATTTGCGGATGGGACAGTTTGCATACAAAGAATGAGGTAAATAATTGTGTCAAAAGTACAGCGAGTTACGGCGAGTTACGCTCGCGACTTCTCCCGCCATTCTCCATGTCCCTGTACCACTTTTCAGCTAGTAGATACTGTGGTTCACCGCGAGGGTAGGAATTCACTCGTAGAATATTCGAAAAAACACCAAATCATATTGAAAGGGAGTACATGGGCGTAACTACTTTAACTCGGCCTGCTAGAAGTGCGTCCTGGTATCGTTGTTCAGCGAGCGCTTGGCTCTCACAGGAGTCATGGACGGCGCCGGAGAGTCCCAACGTATTTAAAGAGCATTCAAGGCTGTAGACCAAGAAGTAAGTGCGTGGAAAATTTGAAGAGAACGGAACATACGTGGACGAATAAACCCCTGGGAAGATACCGCAATAGACAATATACCAGCGTTGGTGGGGTGTGGCCTGGTCATGAAGAGGGTTTGGTGTTCCAGCGATGGGTGTCGGTAGTTGAGGGATAGCGGATGGTGGCCTTGACTGGGTGGGGAGGGGGCCCGCTGTCCGGGTCCACGATCGCTGCTCGGCATATTTGAAGGCGGCCACGGCGCCCTCGTACGTCATGTAGCCTTGGTACAGCGTGCCACTGACACCTTTCACGAGCGGTTCCACTTCATCCCTGGGGAGCCGGTTCGTATAAATTTTGATCACAATAAATATAATAAAATTGATGTTCACCAGCGATGGTAAGGCCCTGGACGACGTCCGACGAAAACAGCGTATCCCCCCTTTCTTGTGCGGGATTTGGCGCTGGGGGTCAACCTGCGCGAGGAACCACCGGGGCTACGTTGAGAATGATAGGCGGCTTCCTCCCTAAAGATAAGAAAATAAGTGATGCGTCGGGAAAACACCGTATGGTACGCGCACCAGTGGGGCGTCAAACCAGACTTCGAAGGGGAATGGTATTCGTAGAGTCGTGGTTGCGGGTCCACGATGGTAGACGTAGCACGCCGAGGGAGAAGGACGGGTAGAGACTGGACGGGGGTGTGCCGACTAGGGAGATCCGACACAGTTTCTTCGTAGGCAGGTGCGCAGCGCCGGATGGAAAGCGCCTGTTCTTCTGGGGGCTGGGGGACAGTCGTAACCGAACGAGAAGACGGCTGGCGGTCTTCGTCGACCAAGTTGAGAGCATCCAGGAGGCCGAGGATATCCCGTAGTTCAGAGGAATCATCCGCAGATGAAGGCGCTGGGTTGTTGCGCACCATCGAAGGGACTGCGCCGTGCGGGAGTGGGGAGCGACAACCGACGCGGGCATGGAGAGCGATCTTCAGTGCACCTGAGTTTATGCGGATTGCTCCCGCTGTGATGTGATTGGAGTCCAGATGTCCGTTCAGTTCCGGGCCCGATAGAACCGGAATCACACACGCGTAACCACGGTCCACGGGATCATATGTACACGATGACTGCTCTAAACGGGTTAACGCAAATCGCCCATCGCGATGTGACCTAAACCGGACAATCGATGGGAATTTTATTATTTTAACAGAAGAATTTATTCATTGAGGAATTTAGGAGGACAATTTATTGAATGCGAGAACGATTTATTGAAGAATATACGGGGGGTACAACAGAACAACAAAAAAGGAGCAGACGTCCAACCAACTTTGGGCATTTTGGACCTGTAGGAGAATGTCAGCAAAGGAAAGCAAGAGGGAGAAAATACGTACAGGAAACCGGTCAGCCCTGGATGACTGCGACGGCATGAAGGCTCAGCGCGCTATTGAAGTGGTCCAGGGCCTCCATCTGGCTGCTGAACTTGGGACCCAAACCGCCAGAGACGCCGCCGGTCGCGTTGATGGCTATCGCAGCGTTGGTGGTGAGGCCAATGTACCTGCCGCGGGTGATGGCGAACCACTTTTCGCCGTTATCTGCGACAGCGCCAAGCGGTGCGTTAGGAACAACGGCGTACAAAGAGCCGGCCAGCCATGGGGCAGAGGTGCGGATGAGCGGCGGGGAAGCAGCCGCAGCAGGGGCAGAGGGGGATGGAGCAGACGCGACCGCCGCTGTGGTGTGAAGTCAGCTATCCGGAGAGTGATTTGGAAGGGCAACTCACGCGCGGCGTCTGGCGCGGCTGCCGCCGTAACTTGAGCAGCGGCAGCCGTAACAGCCTGGGAGGCGGCGGTGACGTTCGCAATAATGGTGGGCACTGGATAAGGTGAGTAAAGAACGAGGGAACCACTGGGAACTCACTGTCCGCGATGGAGGCAGAGGCCAACGAGGCAACGGCGGCGCCCATGGAGTCCACAGCCACGGCCAAACCGTCTAAAGTTGCATGGACTAGAGGATGGAATGAGAGAGTGGTCGTGAGATATGTAAGAACATAACATACACCGGGGGGATACACCCGCCCCCCCAGCGGGGGACGCTGCGGGAGTGAGGGTATTTAAGTCAGTCATTAGCGGGTGGGTGAAGGGGAGGAGATTTTTGGAATTGGGGCGCGAAAAGTGGGACCTATAAGCGAATTTTTGGAACTCCGCTGATAGATAGACATGTGGAAATCTTCGACGGGGTCGTCAGGCGGAGGATTGCCATCATTTTCGCAATCCAAATGGTCGTCGAATCTTCCATCTTGTTCCCCGAAGCTCGATTTCCTAAATTACATACGCTGCTGTGAAGGGTGAGTCTACTTGCGCACTCTAGTAGTAATTGGCAAAGCTGACCCGTTTTGTGGTGGTCCTTAGAATGGCGAGAGGCCGACGATTGTCGAAAAAAGTCCGCAAGAAAATCGCCAAGAAAAATAGGAAAAATTTGCGGCTATGGGCGGAAGGCGCCCGGGAGTCAATTCTGAAACCTCACCTCGAACCCTATGCAGACGCCCTTGACCGCAACTGGCGCTCGGAGCGGGATTACCTTCAATCTGTTTGCAATGAGTTCCACGCGCGCATTAGCTGGAGATTGGAGGATCACGAAGAACCGGAGCTTCCACTGCCAGAATACGATCCAAAGAAGGTTGTCGTCGAAGAGGAGTTGGACGACGCCGAGGAGGCGCAGAAGAGCGCCCGAATCGTCTTGCTCGACAAAGTGAGTGACGCTGGAGGAGTGACACATATCACCTGACCGTGACCCTCCGTCTTAGCGCATACGACGATGGCTAAAATATCGCGTCCGCCGACTCCGCAAGCAACTTCATAGCCGGCTCGATGCCCACACCGACCCCTGGTCCGTCCTTGTTGGAAAGCTGGCTGGTCTGACCGCGCCTCCGAAGGCGCGGCAGGCCTACCAGCAATTTATGCACGAGGAGTACGCAGAGAGGATTGCCCCCGTCGTCGCTGAACGCTGGGCCGCGGCGACGGGAGCTGGGAGCAACGTCCAGACGAAGAAAACCCCTGATGCCGCTTTTCGCGCTGCCGTCGCCCGCGACCTTTTTGGCGAGCTGTCGGAGGCTGAGCGGGTGGCCTACGGGAGTCGCGCAAAGGAGGAGGCCGCAGAGAGGCGCGCAGAATACAAGGCCGCATTGCAAAAGGATCCTTCGAGGGCGCCTGAAGATCGACAGAAGTACGTTTTTTCTTTGCCGATGTGGATTCAGCGGCTAACGCGATGCATTTTTGCAGGTGCATTGATAATATCGGGGATTTCCTCAGCCCCATTCTCCTCGGCATCCAAAACCACACGGGCCTGCACTCGACCGTCCTCTTGGGAGGGCCTATCCCCAAATACGGAGAAATGAGGGCGATTTAGTCAGTATTTCTTTTTTGTCATTCTGCTTTGAAAAATTCGTACTAAGATTTGGCTTCAGCGTGGCGTATGGGCGCAACAGAGCCGCTGATCCCCTACACTTTCCCGCCTGGTCCGGTCCCCGTTTCGACAGTGTTCTTGCGCTCATGAAAGAATATCTGGGGACCGCATTCAGTAAGTCTGATTTCCATCTTGATAGATCGCATTGCTAACCTTCCTCAGCTGCCGAGGACGTCGAAGAGTGCCGTCTGGCCAATACCCTCGCGGGAGCGAAATACACGATAGCGCCCAAGTCAGATTCCGACAATTCGACCTCTGACAGCTCAGACTCAGAGGACACCTCGGACGACTCCAACGCCGACTCGGACGACACCGTGCCTGCGAAGAAGCAGGGGGCGAAAAAGAAGTCGAAGGCAGCCCCGGACGACTCCAACGTCGACTCGGACGACTCTGTGCCTGCAAAGAAGAAGAGGGCGAAAAAGAAGTCGAAGGCTGCCGCTGACGCCTCCAACGTCGACTCGGACGACTCTGCGGCTGCGAAGAAGAAACCTGGCGACAAGAAGAAGCAGCACGCGAAGAAGGCCGTCCCCGCCGCCAAGGGTAAACGCCACGCTGACCAGTCCAAGTCGACCGCCAAGAGGAAGTCGCGCCCAGCACCCTCAGATTCGGATTCGGATGCAGAACAGCCCCTGTCGGACAAGAGCAGACCGAAAAAGCGCAGCAGACGCCCCCTCATCGCACCCCACCAGCCCACCGCGATGGACGTCGACCCTCCCGGCACCACGCCATCCGCCAGCGCGCAGCGCAAGACGTCTTCCGCCGTGCCGCCCACGCCCCCTACAACTCAGTTGGGGATGGCGTCGGCATCGGGAGCGCATGGACCCGAGTCACCGGTGGCCGACGACACCCCTCTTCTTCCTGTCGAGTTCCCTAGCAACGCGCCAGGGTGGCTTATTGACGCGATTGCGTGGCTCATGCAGGTCGAGCTCGGGTCGCACTACCGGGCGCTGGTGGTCGCGCTGATCAGTCTGGAGGCCAGATACGACTTTGTCGGCGGGTCAGCGGCGCTTCCAAAGGCCAAACGCCCTACGCCGGTAAACCTTTGGATACAGGGAGCACGTGGCGCGCGGCTCAAGTTCCCGCCGACCATCAGCAATCGCGAATTGTATGCGGAAAAGTGGAATGAGTGGTGGGACTCCTTGCAGCCTGGATGGAGGGTACGCGGAGAGGACGGATATTGGACGGTGGGCGGTGAATGGGGGCCAGATGATGAATGGGGGTTACTGGAAGCGCCAGGGCCGAACGGGTGCCTCGGGCTCGTCGCGGGCCTATACTTTTGGGGTGTCTACAAGAACGATCCCCCCGAGCTCGTAGAGAAGTGGACGCGCGCGGTTCAGGACGTTACGTGGATGCTGGAAGGGTTGGCCGTGTCGTTCCCTGTTCAGAAGAAAGGACGGAGCAAAAAGGTTTAGACATTCGACTTCGCACGTTTTTCGTAGCTCGTACCACTTAGTTTTGTATGTTTCCGGTTACTTCTATATGCCTCCTTTCCAAAATATGACCCTTGTTTGTTTTCTCGTCCTTCTTTGCGGACTTACAGACTCGTACATCTTGGATTTTAGTGACGGAGGACTTGGTGTAATTCTTGCTTAGAAAAGTAATTTTCTAGAGTTAGATTCTGGCAGATTACATTTAGAGTAACATTGGAAGTACATAAGAGTACTATAAGAGTGGGGAGACAATCAAGAGGACAGCGGAAGGGAGAGTGGAGGTGCTGTCGCATCACAGCGACGTCAAAGGCGCCAAGCGCGAGGAAGATATTCGTGGCGGGGAGGATTACTGGCGTAACATAAAGGTGGTTACCTCAAACTGTGTCCGGCCTATCCTGCCTATCCCTGCCGTCTCTGCCCAGCGACTTCACCCGCCATCACTCCCCAACGTCAATGAGGCGGGAACGGCGGCGGTGGCGGGATTGCAAGACTAAGATGATGGCTGGCGCGCGGGATAGCGGGCGCGGAGTATTTGAGGAGCTGTGGAGGAGGAAGGGAGGGAGAGCGCCGCGCTGGCAAGAAGGCAAGTGTTTACTCATCACGCATTGGTCAGAGGATAAAATAGATGTTCGAAGCTTGAAATATGGAGCTCCAGGGAATTGACCGAACGCGAGAGGCCTAGGGTGCAGAGTATGAATACTACTAATATTTTGAGGAGGAACCAGGAAGGGAATTTGTTTTGTACCTAAATTGATTGCATTAAGGCGCTGCTTTTCGGGTGAACGCCGGATGAAAACGGGTAAGTAAGCGCCGATAAGCGCTGCATCGGGATCAACCGTGGAGAACGGAGGGGACCGGAATAATCTAAACAGCCAATCTAGGAAATGATAACCAACTGATCAATAACCGCCATTGATGCCCAGATATTTGCACATTTTCGCACCAAAAAAAAGGATCCCAAAGGCCACCAAAAGGGCATCCCGGCCCGAGGAAAACCGAATTTTCCGCCCCCCCAAATAAAAGGTTAAATGAGGGCAGCCCAGCCAGGCGGTGGCTGCATGCAGGTGTTTGCATCACGTCACCCTGGCTAGGTCCATACCTTTTTGCCTATATATTACTGCTAGGGCTCCGGGGGCGCTATCGAGCAGCGGGTTCACCAGGCGGCCCATCCAGAGGCTCGATATTTGTACGCGCAGGACAAGCCTCCCTTTGGGGACATGCGGATCGAATTCGAGGGGTTCACGGGCGGCGCGTCGCGAGTCCCCGAGGGGAGCCTCGTACCGAATCTCTCGACGTACGAGAGGCACCCCGCCGGGTACTCGTTTGGGCAGGCGGAGATCGGGGAATTAATGGCGAGATACCCGGGTCAAGACTTGTACCGAAATGAGACCGCCAACGGGAGCTCGTCTCGTATTCCGGGGTGGCAGGGCGAGTTGGCGGCGGGGATGGTGGAGGACGAGGAGCGCGACCAGCTGGTCGACGAGGAGGGCGGCGGGAACGAGTTGCCCCCCGACGAGAGTGGATACCAGTCGAGTATGTGGCGTTTTTGTTTTTCCTTTTTACTTTCCGACGTTTAACTTCTTTTTATTTTTGCAGCTGGGGAACCCGGGTCGCGCCACCGGCGCCTCGAGAACACCGGCAGGAATCCCGGTCGGGACGGTCTGCCCGTGCGCGGGCCCCTCGCATCCCGTGTCAATGTCGACGCGTCGCTCGCGTTCCGCGGCGCTCGGTTCCACAGCGCGACTCCGCCTCGGAGTGGTCCCGCGTTGCCTCCGGGCGACGCTTCGATTTTCTTCGGACCGCCTGGCCCTCCCCTCCTCGTTGACGAGCCAGCCCGTGCGCCCGAAGTCTCGCCACCTCCCTTGCCAGAGGGCCCTCCGCCGAGTCGACCAACCCCTCCAAGACCGAGCTCTCCCGAGCCGTCTACGGCGATGGAGTTGGACGACCCTCCGCTTGGCGTCGCGTTGGACGAGTCGGTGGTGATTGGGTCGGGCGCTACTCCGGGGGCGGGGTTCGAGAGCGGGACGTTGCGGATGGGTGGAAGATCGAATTCGGGGGAGACGGTTTGAGTGGGGTTCAGCACCAGCGGTCGGGTGGCTGAGCCCTTTTTGCGATGAAAATATGTCCGGGGTCCCCAGGCGGCGGCTGAGTGGATTAGGACGCGAAAACCCGCCCCAATTGCTTTATTTTTTTTGTTTTTTGCTTTTGCTATCGCTGTCGTGTCTCGTTTTTTTCGTAGTCTTTGTATACGCGCATGCCCCAAAGTGGGCTAAAAAATGTATCATAATTAGTTTGAATCAATGCGCGCCTGCTGTTTCATGAATGTCGTGAACTAAGTCCTCGTTACGAGTTGTCGGTTTTTCGAGAAATAAATTTGTTATTTTTATCCAAGTCGGGAAGTTTCCTATTTGGGGAGAATGGACGCGACTCGGTTGATCACGTGGCGAAAAAGCGATGCCGAAGGTTCGGAAGCTAGTTTGTGCGTATTCACGAGATGTCGGAATAGCCGTGAGCGCTGGTCGCTCGTAAGGCCGATGCCTGGAACGAGGCTCCGAATATTATAGAGCGTTCTTAGGGAGCTTTGCTTTGAAGTCCGGTCGCCACGCATTCTCCAGAGAGCGCGACTTGCCCTTTACGAGTCGTCGGACGGCGCTCGCGGGCCGTTAGTCTCGAGCCAGATACGCGTGTCGTTCCTGGGAAGCTTTGCTTTGAAGATTCGGTCGCAAGGAATCGATAATGAATGGAATGGCGCCCGTTACGAGTTCTCGGAGAATGGACTTTTGGGCGCTTTCGAAGACCATGACGAAGGTAGGACTTTGGTGGACGTTGGCTTGATCCTCAGAACTCATATTATGCCTCTTTGTTTTTGGGAAATGAGTTTAATTGAACCAAAAACATGAGATGTTACAGGTGAAGCATAATATGAGTTCCGAGTCTTGTCCGTTGCGTATCCGTCCGTGTCCGTCCCCTTCCTATGGTTCCGCCGATTGCCCTTCGAACCAGCGCTTCCCCGTGTCACCCCACTTGGGTTCCTCCTCGTTCCTCTTTTTCGGCGGGGGTTTCTCGATGAATTTCGTGATGGGGATTCGAAGTTTCGACCGAGGGAAATACGGAATCAGCCTGAACGCCGCCGTCGTATTTTTCGATATCGAACCATCGAGCTCCGCGATGATGTACGAGGAGTCGGATCTCTTTTCCACGACAACCATGGGTCCGACGTATCGAGGTTTGGCTTTCCTCGAGTACTCGTTTTCGATGGAGGAGTTCCGTAAAAGGACAAGAGTGCCTGGGACGAAGTCGTAGTCGATAATTTTCTTGAGATTGTCCTTTTCCCACTGCCTGATCGATGCGACGCGCGCCTCGAACACCTTGGTTCGGAGCGCAAGCAAATCCTCGGGTCGTTTCATGAGCTGGAGTGCTCGCATGGCGATCAATTCCTCGGTGCTGAGTTTCTCCCCGGTGACCTTCACCATATAAGTGGCCTCGACTATGTCGAAGGGGAACAGCGGCTTGACTCCGTGGACGAGGGTAGTACGGGGAATATCCCGTGGACTTCTGGATGGAGACTCGTTCAGCCCAGAAAACATGGAAGATCTGTTCGGTCCAGAGCTCGAGGTTGCCTTCGCACGCCTTGGAAATCGCCTCGCGGACATCGTAATGACGCCTCTCGACTGGTCCGTTGGCTCGGGAGTTATATCCTGAAATCCGAATGTGGTTGATTCCATATCGTTTGCTCAGCCAATCGACGGCTTTTATCCAGGGGGCACCGTTGTCCGTGACGACCTCCATTACTGCACCCCAACGGCACAGAATCTCCTCGAAAATGAAGCATCCGAGCGTGTAGGCTGACTCTTCTTCGAGCATACGCCATTCCGGCCAGGAGGACAGCGAGCAGCGCGCCTGTGCCAAATATCTGTATCGTCCTGATTTCGGGAGCAGCATGGTGTCCGCGTGGAATTTGTAGAAGAGCGGCAGGGGCATCGCTACCGATGGCGGGATGTTAATCTGGGCAGTGGTGCGGAGTTGGCACTCGTGGCAGGTTTTCAAGTACCACTTAAGGTCTCGATCCATCAATGGCCACCAGAACCGGTCCAACAGACGCCGCCGTACGATCCAGTATCCCTTGTGTCCCAAGTCGTCGTGCACCTGTTTCAGCACTGATATCCTTCGCTCGCGTGGGAGAACCAGCTTGTGCTCGCCCGTAGAATCCTTTCTCCAAAGGGAACCGTCCAAGAGGAAGTAATTCCGAGTTCGGCGGACGAATCTCTCGTAGTCCTGGGCGGTCATCCCCTCGGGACGCGTTTTGCCCTTCAGGAACTCCTTAGCCCGGTCGAGCTCGCGCTCGGCATCGTCCGCTTCTTTGGTTCGCGGGATCTCGTACTGGTGATCCTCGACGAGGTTTGCGTAAACCGACGCGGTAGGGCTCATCAGGGGTTGATTTGATGGCTTTACGCGTCTGTCCGCGAACACGCGACCGAGATTTCGCCCCTTTACGAGTAGTCGGGAGGCCGAAATCGTCTCGAGAAGAGAAGATCGCCGCACTCGGCTCCAATTCATGACGTGAATCGCGAATCCGCAAGCTCTGTCGATCCATTCTTCGACATCATCGTCCTCCTCCGGGTCGTCGGGAGATGGTTTTCGACGCGAAAGTCCATCCGGGGCGTGCGTTATTCCAGGCGCGTGCTCCAATTCGAAATCGAAAAGCAGGATAGCGGCAATCCACCTGTTAATGGTGGCGTTCGGCTGAACATCTGGGTTCTTGAGCATGCCTTTGATGTATTTGGCGTCGACCCGGATCAGGAGATTTCTGACCCCGACCAAGTATAGCCGGTATGCCTTGAGTGCTCGGAACAAGCCGTAGAGTTCGAGTTTCGCCTGGGAGTAGCGGGATTCTCGTTCGTTCCATGTGATCGAGCCGAAACGAGACGGGTATTCCACACCGTCCTCGCCGACCTGGTACAGGATGAACCCGTTCCCAATATAGGACGAATCAACCGCCATGATGACCCTTCGGCCCGATGCGTAGTCGATCTGCCGAATTGCCGGTGAGTCGATGAGGAGTTGTTTGAGTGAATCCATTGCGAGCTGTTGGTCCGCGCCGAATTCGAACGGAACCTCCTTCCGAGTTAATTGGACGAGTGGTTTGGCGTGTCGGGCGAAGTCCCTTATGAAAATTCGCATCAATCCAAGGGTTCCGAGGAACGCTCGAACATCAGTCAAGTCTTCACAAGGGAGCCAGTCGCGAATCTTTTGAATTTTCGACTCATCAGGCGTTCGGCCAGCATAACTGCAAACGTGTCCGACGACTTTTATTTTGGGCACGGCAAAGAAGGACTTTTTCGCGTTAAAGGTTCCACCGGCATGCCTGATCCACTGCAACACCCGGTTGATCTTGAGCAAATGTTCCCACACGAACCGTCGGATCCCATCATTCTCGGGAATGGTTTCGTATGTTCCGTCCTCCAGGAAGTAGTAAGTCGTCGGTCCTTTGACAGGAGTGTCGTCCACGAATGGCTGGGTGACGTGCGGAATTTCATCTTGGAGTATGAAATTTATGTCGCCCTGTTGGACCTGAACCGAGTTGGTGTACCCCTGAGGTAGGCGCGTGAGGCGAAAAGTGCCAAACGGTCCTTGGAAAGTGGTGAAATCGCGAGACTCGATGTCGAGCATTCTGTGGTCGAAGCCGACGAACAGGTCGAACATGCCGTAGATGGCACATCCGCCGAACGATTCGGCATATAGTTCCACAATAGGCGGACACCCGGCATCTTTGATCACGACAGCGTTCAACGGCTGGAGGTTGTGGACCAGTCGGAGCGCCCCACTGGATTTCGGCACGACGAACCAATTCGTTCGGTAGGACGAGCTCGACGGCTCGTAAACGCCGGTGCTGATTTTTCCGCGGATGATTTCGACGACCTCGTCGCGGATCCCCGGTGGTATGGGTATATTTCGTTCCTGCCAAGGCGTGTGCGCCATAACGGGGATTTTGACCGGTTCGAAGTAATCCTCTCGAAAGCTGCCCCTCTCGGTCTCGTCCCAAGCGAACGCCATCTCGTGATTTCGGATCACATTATGGACCAACTTCTCCTCATCTGGCCATAGGAACCCATCTGGGTTGACGTCCATCCCGACTGCTCGTTCGAGGGTATACCTCTCGCCGCTCACGAGAGTTGGCGGATGAGGGTCAAGGGGAGGCATTCCTTCCAACGGGTCGGAAGGGAAGTGGCGCACGATCCTGAACTCCTCTGGAAGTGTCGTCGAAACTGAGTGCACCCTGTCCGCCACGGGTTTATATTTCTTTTTCTTCGCCTTTTTCTTGGGTTTCGGATCCGACGGCTCGGATTGTATCCATACGTGGATCTTGTCGTTATAATCGTACATTTGGGAGAGGCAATATTCCAAATACTGCGGGGATATTTCCCATTGAATAGTAGTGTCGTCGATAAAGATTGGTCGGCTGTTATATCCATGCAACCACACCCCTGGACATTGGTCTTCGTCACCCAAGACCACTCCGGTCCTCTACGGGCACTCCGGTCCACTCCGGTGTTTCCGGAGTCAACCGGAAACCCGGAGCCAACCGGAAACTGGGTATTAGTATTGGAATGACTTCTCGCGGTCTGTCGTGGCTGGTATCAAGTGGTAACAACCTCTCCACATGTTCCCTCTCGCCTTCCATCGCCTCATGGCAGATTTCATCACCTCATGTTTCATTTCCCAAGATCAATACTGATACAGGTCGAACTTCTCTTACCGCTTATGGACTTCCTATTCTTTCAACCATATGCTCGTTCCACATGTTACTCCTTATCTCCTTTACACTAAATTAGGATCCTACACTATTTAATCAGCTAGCATACTCCCTGTTCTTCAGTAGTTTAATAAACGTCACTTCCCCCCTTCCGGAGTGGTGCCAGTCGCTCCTCTCTTCCCCCAAAACCCTTCCTCTTCCTCTAGACGATACCTGGCAGTACACGCTCACCCTGCACCTCAGTGGTGTTGTGTCAAGCAGCTCCGCCGATCCTCTCTGTCGACTCCGGTTACTCCGGCCTATCCTCCGGCACCCCGGTTATTCCGGAGTACCTTGTACGACTCCGGCCGACTGTTCCACTATCCCTTACCCCGCGGCTCAGCACGTAACAGTATTAAACTACTCACCTGTTCAGGTCTCGTAGTTTTGCATCAGCATGTCAACAAATTACCTCTTGCGCTCTTGGCCATCCCCTCGTTCTGCTAGTCGGGGAAGTCTTGCCTCATACGTCGTTATGTTGCACGATTCTTCTACTCCACCGACACCCCAGCACGAGGCTGCGACTAAAACTTCCCTATCCGGTGAAGCTTCGGTAACGCATCGTGGGTTGTTTCCCATGACGGCGGCATCAATTCCCATGGGGACCTTCCATGTGGGACCGCCTCAGGACGACATTGCGGTGTATCCCGGCACACCTTCTCCACCGGTATCCGCGACGCCTCCCAGTTCGGGGTCGTCTCCGGATTATTTGTTCATGGACGCTGTTGAAGAAGCTGTCGAGATTGACGATCAACATCTCCAGCAATCCCTTCAGCAGTTGGAGGAACTCGATCAAGATCTTATTCTCGAGTATCCGCCTTCTCCGGTCGTAGCGCCGGCTCCCGCCGTGCTCCCGGAGGAGTACGTCCCTGACATTGACGAGTCGCACATGCCTCCTCACGAATTTCCTTATCCATCCAACTATCCCACATCTGCCCAGAATTCTCCCGCCAATCTTCCATCTCCCGCGCTATCTCCTGCTCCGATTCCGGACTCCGAAAACTCGGAGCTCCAATATCCGATGTTGTTTGACGGCAAGAAAGAGGACGTTATGCTCTTTCTTTCCCAGTGCTACGCACATCTGGCTGCTCATCCCCGCGAGCACCGGACGGATGACGATAAAATCAGTTTTATACTGACTCGTTTCCGGGGAATTGCCGCAACTATCTACGGGCGTCCAGTTTCTGCCAGCCTCACTTGGCATGGGAACTTTTCCGCCTTCATCTCGGAGTTCTTGGAGATCTTTGATGGACCGGACTCGTACGGCAATGCGGAAGATCAACTCCGCTTGCTCCGGATGAGTTCCACGGAGGAGATTGGGCCGTTCCTTCGCGAATTCGAAGACTTGCTCAACCATCTCGGTTGGAGCGAGTCCGCGAAGTGTCATGCTCTTCACCACGCGCTTCCGCTGCGTTTGAGTATGGAGTTGGATGAATGTGTCTGCTACCCTAGCACCTATCGTGGGCTCCGGGCAATGTTAACACGCCTGGATACCAAGTATTGGGCCACACAGCCTGCTGCAGCTCTCGCCGAAGCTCGGAGGAACGCACGCGAATTCTGGGGCGATCATGGCCCTGGACGCGGGTCTCCGGGTTCCGAGGACAACCACGGAACGCCTTCCGGAAACGATCTTCTTGATCGCGGTGGCCCCGGTCCTCGCGAAGCATCTCCTGCTCTCTCGGACATCTCTCCGGGTATGCCTTCCCTAACCTCCATCCCTGTTTACAACATCTCCTCGAGCTCCGGAACACCTGTTCGTCCTACGACGGGTGCATCGGGCTCTGGAGATGCCGGTCCTTCCTCTGGCTATGCCAGGAAGGCGGTCGATCCCTCGCGCAAACGCTCTGCCGAGGCGGCCGGTTTGCTGAACAACAAAGGCAAACTCCGGAAGGAGGAAGCGGAACGCCGGAGACGTCTAGGCTTGTGCATGTATTGTGGCAGTGGTGGACATCACATCGGAACGTGTCAGCACATTACGCGCGTTGTTCACGACAAGCGCCAGCGCACCGGAGAATCACGCTCCACGGGTAATGATAGCTAAAAAGACCATGCAGAGCTCGAAAACTCCACCCGGAACGTCTGCGTCGTTCCCGGGGAGTTATACCACAATCCATCACGTTTACATTCGCTAAAAAATTTACGACCGCTCGCTCTCCGGAGTCGAGTTTTACGATTTCAACAATCATATCTCTCCGAGATTGCCTCGGGATTCAACTCCCGCATACGAACATTTCCTCGACATCCTATATCGCTGTAACTATATAAATATTGGAATTCACTCGGTTTTGGCTTCGCATGCGAGATCTCCGGCAAAATCCCACCGGACAAGCTTTCCCTTGGCAACTCTTTCCATTAATCAACAGTCCATCTGTCTCCTCTTTTGGTGTTGTTCGTACTCCGAAATCGCGTCAACGTTCTTGATTTCCTTCTTCGTTCTGGATAACGGAACCGGAAAACCTCTCAACCGCATTCCGTTGAATGCAAGATGATGGTTTCCACCAATCCGAATCCTTAATCCTTGGGGTTATTAGTGTGCACACGACCGGCAATTATGCCGGATATTGTTTCGGTTGCTCCCATGAGGGACCGGTGTTTATCGCCGACACCGACAGTTCTGACGCCTTCACCATATCTGAAACCTCCGGGCTCCGCGCCTACGGTTTCATTGGCTACTCGCCATTCCTGTTCTTTCGAACAATTCTGGATCGGGACTCGACCCTCCGGAAAATTCCGGAGCCTCGACGTCTGGTCAGGTGTCCAAATGGCCACCAAATGGTTTTCGTAATTGGGTCATGGCTTCAAGCCTTTCCCTTCGATCACCTTTCCGGAATAGCTACGCGCACGCAAAATGCTCCGCTCCGCTACCGGAATCCTTTGTGAAGCTTGTATGCTTCCGATCCCTTGGCAAATTCAACACCTTGTTCCTATACGCCATGGATCGCTTCTTAGAGATGCTTGACTCAGTTCAGCATACTCACTCCTTTTATTCTTTTCTCCCTTCGTTCATTCAGCCTTGGTATTGTGGGGCTGAGACAATAGTTGGGTTTCAAACCTTGGATGAAAGCGGAAAACGCTCATCTGAGACGTCTAATAAACGTACTCAACCGAGCCCGCTTAGTTCCTGGCATGGAACTCTCTTTTTCCGCACTCCGGTCAAGACTCGCGTATCCGGAACCTATGCTCCGTCGAGATATCGGGTAAGAGCTCACCGGAGGACACTTCGCAGTGTTTCCTCCAACGTGCCTCCGACCTCGACTTACGCTTGCACCTCCGGAATCACGTCTCGTCTTGTCCGGTCGCCGGAAAAGCCTCAAAATCAATACCTCGGCTTCCCCCCGAGGAAACCTCTGTGTCCGCTTGCAGCGCCCTGTTGCAGCTACGTCAGGGGCCTCATCACTCCTTCTCCAGTAAAACGGAGTTGGACACTGTGGTCGTGTTCCGTTTTTCCGGTCGCTCGGACCTCCGTAACTCCACTACTGCAGGTATTTTAATATCGAGAAAGGCCAGCTGAGCGTCACCTCAGTGACCTCACTCGTCAGCTTGGTAACCTCGCACGCCGCAGTACGACCACTAGACTTGGAAAAAATCTGGAAGAAGCGCTCTTCGACCGGAATAATTCCTTGTCTCCGAGCATTTCCTGCCTTCAAGGCAAAATCCCTGGCTTCTCGCCAAATTTCGACTCTATCCCAAACGATTCGCGGTAGCCTGTGGGAAGTCTACCCTAAGAGGGGGATACGCCCATGAAACTCCGCATATGAATAAAAAATTCCTCGCACAATTCGATCGCTGTCTGGAAATTCAGCGTTGAAGCAGGAATTACTGGAGTCGTTCCCGTCTTTCCGGAACTTGCTGTCTTACGCTCGTGACAAGCAGGCTTCGAACTGACACCCGCATAGGGATCGTTCACCGAAAGTCAAGACTAGTGTTGACTGATTCAAGGATTCACTCAAGTATAACTCAGGAAGATCATAATCCTGATTCCGAATGCCGGAATGTGTTAAGTCCACTCACCGTTCTACTCCAGCAACCTCCGGTTGTACTCCGGAATATCGGAGACCTCTCGTTGAGGCCAGCGAGTAGCCGGAGTTGGCGCATTCAACATTCGGAGAATCCTCTGTCTCATCAGCATATTGGTGTTCAAGTTCCAATTGCAGTTCCCACAAGGTCTTGGCAGATTTCCCTCCATGAATCACCAATCGACCTAATCCACATGCCACGTACTCTCTACTTCTATTCTTGGCATACTTCCCTCTACTTGGCTGACATTGGGATCGTAATCCTGTTCGATCTCCGAACTCCGGATACCATTACTGGGACCGGAACTCTGGACGGTCGTCTAGGAAAACCTTTTCCGAAGTCACCATCTTCAAAACCCTTACTTCATTTCTATCCATTACTTTCACCTTCTATTCCGGGATCACTACGCTCATTCATGGTCACCTATGGGCATTCCGGTAGTGTCCGGAACCCGGAGTATTCACCGGAGTCCTTAACTCTGGTTGGTCTTGTCCGGACCTCACTCCTCATCACTCTGGTTTGTTTCAAACGAATCACTGTGTATTTACATTTTTTATAGCCCAATGGGCTCCAAGAAAATCAACAAAATACAAGTACAAAAAAATCTACATGTTCAATCGCTGTCGCTCAGCACAATTATCTCCGCGTATCTCTTCACCACGTCACCTTCACCTTCCTCCCCTGCCCTTCGCTTCCGCCTTACCTCCAAGCGCTCGACGCGGAATTGTCGGGATGGGCTCGGAACCGGAACTGGATGTTCTGGTTGCTCGACCTTTACCTGGGTCGTCGGGCCTCCACTCCCACTCGCTCCGCTTCCGCTTCCCGATGCCTCCATGAACCCCGGTACGTCGACATCCATCGCGGAGTCGAGGATGCTTCTGAGATCCGACGGGATCTCGTCCTCGATCGCGCTGTCGACACCGCCAACCAATTCCCGCTCCTCTGCTGCATCCCGCTCCATCAACTCCCGCTCCTCCGTCGACCATCTCCCCTCGTTCGCCGTCGTTTCCACTCCGGCAGTCACCGGAGTATCCGGAATAACCGGCTCGACAGGTTCCACCTTCGGAAGAACCTCGAACGCTGGCAGACGGTGTGGGTGAACGAACTCGTCAACATTTTCGAAGAAAATGGGAGTTCCGGGGACCGGGGTGGGGGAGCCAGAGCTCCGAGCAGTCGCGAGTTGGCCCAGAACCGGGGGTAATCTCTCGACCCATGCGCGGCGTCCCGCGCGGGTCGAAAGAACCTCCATCCCACTCAGCATCGCCCAATTGGGGTGGCCTCACCATATCCTCCGACATCGACGACTCCCGTGTTCGAGCTCCGGTCCCGATTTCCGACACCGGACCGGACTCGATGGGCGAGCCGATATCCATATCGACGTCTTCGTCGTCGGGGTGGTCGTCGTTAGGAGGGGGCGTTTGGGAAAATGACTCCTGGGGTTGAGGAACCACAGGACCGAAGTCGAACTCCGGTTCCGGAGTCAGCAGAACGTTGCGGAAAGCGGGTAGCGGAAGATTCACCTGCTTCTGGTAAATCTCCAACTCACTCCGGAGTTGGGTGATCACTTCCTTGCTATCCCGCAGCTCCTTCTCCACGCTCTGCTCCGCATCCTGAGCCTCTTCCATTAACCTCTTCGCCTTCTCATACCCCTCATGGAGCCTTGAGACTTTCGTCTGCTCAACAGCGAGCTCGCTGTTGAGGGACTCGTTCTCCTCCTCCAATCCTTCGATTTGCTCCTCCAGTTCATCCACGAAATCGTAGAACTGGCGGACCAGATTATCGAAGGGACGCTTGGAGGAGGAGGGAGTTGGGACGCGTGGGGTCGTCCGGGGTTTCTTGGCCGGACGGGACTTGGTGCCGGTATACCACTTGGATTCTAGTCCGGTGAAGCCGTCACCCCGGAAACCCGTCTTGAAAAACGGTTTCCGGTCTCCGTCGCTGGAATCGGCGACGGAGTGGCGACGCTTCGTCCCCCGCTGCGAACGCGAGCTTCCGGGACGTTTGGAACGCCCGGAGTCACCGGAAGCTCGGTGAGAGGGGCCGGCTTGGCGTGAAACGGATCTCTTGTTGATCCTGGTGGTGGGCGGGTTGAACGAACATTTTGTTCGTTTGCGGCGGCAAGACGCGCACGTCTTCTTGCGGGTTTCGCGCAACCGGAGACACGCGTGGTCTTTATTTTGGCAATTGCCACACCCTAAAATTCATAACTTTCAGCAAACAGAAAAAAAATCAAAATAAAGCAAAAAATAGAAGGCGTACGTTCATCACCCTCGAAACGAATGTAGTCGGGGTTGGGCCATTCGACCTCCGTGTCGTTGGCCTCCATCCCGTCGTCGGGGTCGGACTCCGCACTCCGGTCGTCACCGGAATCCGGGGCCTCATCCTCGTCCTCCTTCTCCTTCTCATCCTCATTCCCTCTCCGTCTCTCCCTCGTCCTCGTCGTCTGCGTCGTCCTCAGCACCCGTAGCACTACCGGGAGCGACCTTGGAGTCGTCCGGCTGCACCACGGGTCCCGGAGTGTCACGACGGGGTTTGGTGAGCGACTTCACCAAATCCACAACGCTGACGTGGGGACCGAGCACATCAAGCTCTTCTCGTATAACAAGAAGACGTTGAGCGCTCGCGTCCGCCCTCCGACCGCGATTCCGCCCTCGGCGCCCGGAGCAGAGCTCTGAGCTGACGCTGCAGCTCAGACCTCCGCTCGTTGAGCCGCTGCTGCTCCATGGCGGCCTCTTGCGCCTCGTCGTCCTGGATCTGGCGCGCGGTCGCCTTTCCCTTCCCCTTGCCTCCTCCGACGTTTTCGCCACCGTTTCGCCCCGCTCCCTGTCCAGCACCGTCTCCTCCACTCCCTGCACCTCCGTTCGTGTTGCTGTTGGATGCGGACATGTTGCTGGTGTTGCGGTAGGTTTCTGGGTGGTGGAGGAAAGCAAAAGAGTTGTTGACGTGTCAACTTACGGCATCGAAAACGTGACTCGGCGCACGGGCCGGGCACGTGATCAGCTTGGACTTTTCCGTCCTCAACAAAAATTTCAAAATCTTCATCATAAAATTCGTTGACGAATTTCCCCAACTTTCAAATCATTCAGCCTTGGTTATTAACCCATACCGGTATCCCTTTGGACTTCTCTTGCTAACCATTTCCGACTCCGGTTGGAATGTTTGGCATGGGAGCCAAACCCAAGAGGGGGATACTGTTATATCCATGCAACCACACCCCTGGACATTGGTCTTCGTCACCCAAGACCACTCCGGTCCTCTACGGGCACTCCGGTCCACTCCGGTGTTTCCGGAGTCAACCGGAAACCCGGAGCCAACCGGAAACTGGGTATTAGTATTGGAATGACTTCTCGCGGTCTGTCGTGGCTGGTATCAAGTGGTAACAACCTCTCCACATGTTCCCTCTCGCCTTCCATCGCCTCATGGCAGATTTCATCACCTCATGTTTCATTTCCCAAGATCAATACTGATACAGGTCGAACTTCTCTTACCGCTTATGGACTTCCTATTCTTTCAACCATATGCTCGTTCCACATGTTACTCCTTATCTCCTTTACACTAAATTAGGATCCTACACTATTTAATCAGCTAGCATACTCCCTGTTCTTCAGTAGTTTAATAAACGTCACTTCCCCCCTTCCGGAGTGGTGCCAGTCGCTCCTCTCTTCCCCCAAAACCCTTCCTCTTCCTCTAGACGATACCTGGCAGTACACGCTCACCCTGCACCTCAGTGGTGTTGTGTCAAGCAGCTCCGCCGATCCTCTCTGTCGACTCCGGTTACTCTGGCCTATCCTCCGGCACCCCGGTTATTCCGGAGTACCTTGTACGACTCCGGCCGACTGTTCCACTATCCCTTACCCCGCGGCTCAGCACGTAACATCGGCAGTCGATAGTATTCGTGCCTTGGGGGGCGTAGAGCACCACGGGTGCCCTAAACCTATTATATGAGAAACCGGGAATGACTGATTTCGGTTTTCCAAGTTCTCGGACGGCCTCGGAATCCGGTTCCGAGTACTCGGCGCTCCAGAAATTCGCTGATACCGTTGTTGTTGGCCGGGGAACGCGGATTTATTCCGTTCCGCCCTATGCAAAATCCACGTCCAGGGTCTCGACAATCGAGAAGTTGTCGGCTTCGACAAAAGTCCCGTGTTTCGGCTCTTTCCTGCGGCTCGCAACGGTCACGATCCTCCCCGTGTTAGGGCAAGTGAGTGTGAGATCCTGCGTGCCATCGATGTGGTCCTTGGTCTGGCACTCGGTGAACCGGAAGAAGGGACGGCCAAGTAATATGTCGAACGGGGCTCCGTCCACTACATGCGCCTGAAGCAAGAGATCGATCCCGCCGAGGGAGAATTTTAAGTTCTCGACCAACCCGGCGGTCGTACTCTGGTTTGAATCCGCCGATTCCATAACCAGGGTTTTCTCCGGCGACAGATGGACACCGAGTTCCTGCCAGACGCTGCGGTTCATCGCAACAATCTCTGAACCGGTGTCGAGAGTGCAAGTGATGGGACGGTGCTCATTGACCGTGATGTCGAGCACCCGGAGCGAGTCGATTGGGGGAAGCGGTGAGCAAGGTCGTCCTTGGTTCCTCCATGTGGGTATAGCGCATTACGAGTGCTGGGGTTTCGCCATAAAAGGAAGATTCAACCGTGGGAATCCTTTTGGTAACCGTCGCGTCGCGATAATGACGACG